>LPNX010682742.1:35945-210822 GCA_001517045.1 Pseudotsuga menziesii | reverse complement strand
TTAACTGTCGATTTAAGCTAGTTTAATTTGCAAATTTATGTCATGTAGCAGATTTTGTTTATCATTATAATATATATGATATATCAGTTATGTGTCGTCCTATTTCTATTTAGAATTTCTTCTGAATATTTTCAGGATTGTTTTCACACTATCCTTATTTGCAAGTTGGTTCCAGT
Organism: Pseudotsuga menziesii; assembly: GCA_001517045.1. Lineage (NCBI taxonomy): Eukaryota > Viridiplantae > Streptophyta > Pinopsida > Pinales > Pinaceae > Pseudotsuga > Pseudotsuga menziesii. The sequence continues at coordinate 210,646 of LPNX010682742.1, read as the reverse complement.
ATTAATATTTCCATGCTCCTGATCAGGATAGGGTAGTTAGGATATAAGTGGTAGTTTTTATTTATTTTTACAGAAAACATATTGAACCAGATCTTTATATTCATACTTTGTTAAGTTATCTTTCAATCTTTGTTATGAATGTACATGTGTTTATAGTGTATTTATGTAAAATCATTGAATCTGTTAATATTTCCTTAATTATTTATTCTTGTATTCATTCTCATTAATTGTTTAATTAGACTAATTTTCAGTTATCAGCTGTGTAATATATCAACTAATTCAGTAATTATCTTTAACAGTGTGCTGTGTATATTCATAGGTATACTACAGATTTAGTTAACAAACAGTAGTTTTAGTTTTTCTTTTTGAGTCTTCTCCTGTAGCTGGGAGTAATTTAGGGAAGGCAACGGGGCCTTAATCCCGTCAGAGACAGCTACCTAACGACTGAGAGCATCTTTGAAAAATTTTGGATCGGGTTGTCTCTCGATTGACGATCATGCCATTTCTGGCCCGTCAACACGGGTAACATTGTTGATTGAGTGTGAAAATACAATGTGATGGAAGTTGTGTTGATTATTACATTGGGAATATGATGTGTGGTGGAAATTTTATCGTTGACTATTGGGAAAATGTTTCATTGACAATTTTGCAAACTTAATACTCAACTAATTAACTCATCATGTTATAATAATGAGTGTAATTATGAAATATTGTAATGAATGATGTAGTAGAGAATGCAATGTATTATGAGGGTGTTAGTGTGAAATTGACAAGTAATAAGATATTGTGAAGGTATCAAAATTCAAATTTAATTTGGTACCATGAAGCTTATATGTATATATAAAATCGACATGTAGTCAATTTTCATGAAAACAATTGTGGTTGGGTCTCATAAAATATAAACATAAGTATAAATCCATAGGAATATATTAAACTATGAGAACCCATACCTTGCAAATCTAAGCCTAGGATGAATAAAGATTCATATTTTCATATTGGAAAATTTGTGATTACATTTAACCCCACTTAAACCACCCAAAATGTAGAACATATTAATTTATAATGGATTGCTAACAACAATCCTAAAATTAAGGATTAAAACCTAACTAAGAAAATTTCCTTCAAAATTGTGAAGTGGGGGTACTATGATGGGTGTGATATTAAGGATTGCTAACAACAATCCTAAAATTAAGGATTAAAACCTAACTAAGAAAATTGCCTTCAAAATTGTGAAGTGGGGGTACTATGATGGGTGTGATATTGTGGAATTAATATGGATATTTTTCCTAGTATGTTGTTATATTCTAGAGGATATTTGGATTCTTATTCTGTCATTTTTCATTGAATGTATTCATGTGTGTTGGACAGAGGGAGGAATCAAGGTGAGACAAAGAGAAGTTTCATTGTTGAATACGGGAGGTGATACATTACTAGAGGATGTTTAGGATTGTATGTTTTCGTGCTAGATATTGGATTAATCCAAGTGGATGTGTCGAACTACCACAACATCATCGATAATTACTCAATTGATGGGTGTCAATTTTTGCATTGCCCTTGGTTTCCTAGTATTGGAACTTACACCGACAACAAAAATAGTTATCCACTGATTATGAGTGCATTTACCTTTCAATTGTATTTAGTTTATCATATTAGTATAAAATATTTTGGATAATACAAGTGAACTCTAACACAAGTATTCTCCATAATAATCTATAGTAATTGTCCCTAGTCTCCTCAGTATAGAGTATAATCTTGAAAAGTGATATACATATAATTACTCCTAGGTGTTTATGCTTATTAGGTATTGCATTTTCTGTTTGTCTATAAATATGTAGAATAAATTTGTGACACAATAAGTGTTGTTTAGGCTTTAATTTAGACAAATGGATGCATGTTCTTAGGAAACAGTTAATGAGAATGAGTTAACTAAACCAGGATTATAGGCTAGTACTTATTTGGAGTTAATATCATATGAGTGATTTAAACTTTAAATTGATAATTTATGTTGTTTTGTGATGGTAATTGAAACACTAGCTTATTTTGAATTGTTAATTTAACATCTATTGTGTCAATGGTATTTCAAATAGCAAGTGTGACAAAAAAGCTAACCTAATTGGATGTGGAATTAGACATAGAAAAATAATGAAAATAAAAACAAAATGTAAGTCTATGACAATAGGGACACATAAAAATAGTATGTTAAATCATATCTTATGCATTAGAGAAATATAAGCATAAAACAATTCTAAAACCTTATGTCCAAGCATAAGAAATAATGGAAAGTAATACATAATTGTATTTATCTAATGAAAAAGTATTGGAATCAATGATTGGGAAGATGGCCTTTTTATAGCTAGGTAGGATCTAAAGCCTCTCTTGGGAGGATCCTTTGTCTCCTTGTCTGCACAAACTCAATGTCTAGTAGGGCATGGGGGAGGGACAAAAAAAATGCTTTCAAGTCTCTTTGGAGGATTTTCGACAACATAACCATGGGCCATTGTGGAAGATTAAAGCTTGCTCATCCTCAAATTATAAAAGGAAACCAAAGAAACTCACACAATATAATTAAATCTATATGTTAATTTTCAGGTGGGGATACCATTGGATTTCAAACCAAGACTCCATATTTTTAAGGTTTGGCCATGATCCCATAATATTTATTATCGTAATATGATCGACATACATCATAAAAAAATTCTTTGCTCCATTGTATTGGATGCTAAGTTTTGGAATGTTATTTGTATTGTAACAAAGTGTCATTGATTTATAGACGATGTTATTCTCTTTGAGTAAATACCAACCATTTTATTGCAGGCTACATTTTATTCCAACATATATAAAATCCACTCGTATATCTTATCCATTGGTACTTATTTGAAATGTGACTTGTGATCTTATATGCACCACATAGGGGTGCATATCAATGTTCATCGACATCTGAATATGTACCAATAGGATTTATTAATAATATTTTCACATCAAATATAGTTGGATTTAGTGGTTAGTGTAGGAAACCCCAACCATAAGCAAAGGTATTGAGCTTGCATCGCATTCCATTATATCGCATGGACTTGATATGGAGTAAAATCAAAATTCATTAAGTAAAGTTCCTCTTATTATCTATATTTCTAAAGCTCTAATATATAAGGGGATTTATTCCTAATATGTGCTTCTTATGGACCTGCATGTCTAACTGATACTTTTGTTCTCAATCCGTTCTCAATTTTTCCCATTTTCTAACATATAACATGGTTGATTGCCTTAGGGAATCCCCCCTAGTTTTAGTATTTAACTATCTTGAAGTGGGGAAGTTTGTTGTTGGGATGGTAGTGGTAACAAAACCAGGTTCCCTTGAACTCTCACCTAGGTGATTAGGGATTTTTCACCTTCATCGAGGATTTAAGTTATAACATGATATGTGGAATTCTTAGAATTCCTCTTAAGTATTTCACAGTGACAAACTCCTCTTTTCAATTCCAATGTTTCACGGGAAGCATGCCTATTGGAGTGGGAATGAGATATATCCATTGTTCCAGAACAAATCCAAGTTTCCTACAATCTCCCGAAGACCAAAGATGGGAACTACTACATGACTTCCACTCTCCTATGTTTCTTGTCAAAAACCTAGGATTATAGTTCTCAATTGATGATAGTACTCCCATATGTAGAGGAATGAGAATTTCATACCGTGATTCCCAACCTCCATTGAGTTGACTTAATATCCCACATTCTACCTTCCATTTGATCAATGCATGGTTATTAGCTTTGCATTTAGATATGGTGAAATGATGGGATATGAATCCCATGGGGGATTTTAAGAGCCTCATATCCCGCGCCATTCAACACATCCACATGGATTGAGTGCTCCTATTCATAAATAAATAGCTTATTTAATATAATTCATGGAAGGTGTCATATATCCATGCCACTATTTTTTCCCTCAAATCCTTATACTTAACGATATTGCCTCATTGACTTATTTATTAGTCAGTGCATTAACTTTTCTCAAGACTTGGTAGAAAGATATATTCACCATACATAATTGAATCTTTCTATCAAAATTTGAGCTTTGACAACAATTCTAAAGATTTGGGACATCCTTCAGGATTGTCTTGTAACACATGTGTCTTGTTATGATTGTAGAATCCCTTATAACCATGATTTGACTGACCCTTAACTTTTGTGAGATGGAAAACCCTTGATATAAAGCCATAATCTCATCTTGCTTGGCGGTTTCCTCACCTAAACCCTAGGTGTATGCAAATTGCTAAATGCCCTCAATATTATAAATATTGATTCCGACCCCTCAAAGTAACTCTATATTTATTAGGATTTTACAAGTTCATATTAATAGTTCATAAATTTGTACTTTATATCATTTTTTGTAAAGTTGTTGTAGCTCTATATTATATATAAGCCAGTGCAAGGTTACAAACCATTTTTCACGGTTTCTTAAGGCGGCCTGAGGTGGTGAAACCACCATCCCAGACACTAAAAAATACTATCATGACTGTCTTGCTCAAAAAATAAGACCCTCCCAACAAAGGGAAAACATGCCAAAAATAATATGAGTCCATCAAATTTTGAAAAGCCATCAACGTTTTATAGGGCATACTATGTAAAAGACTATCTAAAATGAAAAACCAAAAAAAATTGAATAGCACGAGTGGTCAATACATCAAAACAACGCTTAGCCTATGTGTGCACCATGAGAAGAGTCTTAATGTTCCTCAATGATCGAGAATCCCTCTATTTCCATGTCCATGGATCTCGCCTAAGGCTGCTTGAGCAAGAGAGGTGCCCATTTATGTGGCAGGACCAATTTGTCTGAATCCATACACTATATATTCTTATTAAAGGAGAGGACAGCTTCAAGGGGAGCCATAGTTTCCAACTGGTCCCTAGAAACGTGGTCTGGAAGCTTGCTTCCTTTCCCATCCTAGTCGTGGGTTTCCACATATGCAATTTTAAGAGGATCCCCCCATAAAGTTAGCATCATATAGGCCCTACACCATCACTCCATCAGCTTCAAAATGATTACCGAACATAGAAGGTCCAAATCAAAAGTGTCATCGAGGTTGTTTATACCATCAATAGTATGCTCTATGCTCACCCTCATTCCTAAAACTGTCTTCTTGGAGATTCTCCATTTGTATTGGATGTCTTCCATTAAGAGACCAATCATATTTTTAACCACCTAGTAATGATCAATCTTCTCGGCTTAGTGAGATGAGGCTAGTTGTTGTACAACAATTCCTAGACTCCTAATCATCGATAAGGTAGCGAAACGATGACTAAGTAGAGTCCACATACCTATCACTCCCAAACTGACCAAACACCTTGTGTACCAAAGCACCATGATCACTACTTCCCTGTCTAGGCTTACCGCATTGATGTAGAGACATGGTTTTTGCTTCACTCTTCTCCACTTCACCGCACACAACTAGCATCTGAGGAGAATGCCAAAAAACCAAGAACTAGAACCTCGAATCCATCTGAACCCCTACTTCCTCATTAACCTAAATTCACACAAGAATGGTGTCACAACATCATGCTGGATTGAATTGACATAGTACTAATCTCCATCCTAATTCCCACACAAAAGGACATTTTATTAATTACCATTACCGGATGCACTAATCCCAAAGCTCTCCTCATTGATTGCTCCATCATGCCGACTGCCAAAATGTATAGATGCCAGAATGCCTCGCGCATGTCCATCATGTGCCGGCCCACGGCTCTCACCCGCATCCAAGGTTTTTATTTATAAATTTTGACCATATGTATATTTACGAATTTGTTCATTTGCAATATTTTTTTCATAATAATTGTTCGAACACAAATCATATCTACCAAAAATTAATAACAAAATCAAAGCGCTCATACAAAATTCATTACCTCTACTTCGCTAAGAAAACATCTAAAACTTTTTTTTAATTGTTATAATAACAAATGCATAAATAATGTTTAATAAAAACCACAGATGGGAAAATCCACACATTTATAAAACCCAACACACACACACAGAAATAGAGAATTTAAAAAAATCAAAAATTAATAGTATACAAAATAATAGAAGGCTTTTAAAAAGCCCAGTGGGTTAGCTCAAGTGGTTGAGAGTTGTTTATACTAGCAGAAGGTATCGGGGTCAATTCCTCGAGTGTCTATCCCGGGGCCTCACTCAATGTCCCCACCGGGTTAGGCCTCATAATCAGGGCCAACGATTTACCTTGGGTACCATACTAAAATAAATGGGGAAGTACCTGAGGGTTTGTTGAGCATTGTTCCTTGTAAAAAAAATAGAAGGATTTTAAAGGAGGAAGGAGAAGAAGAGTCGAAGACACTTTGTATCTAGTTTCACATGTTCAAGATAAGGAAGAACAAGATAAAAAACACGTTTCATATAAGCAAATAAATTTGACAAAATAATAGGAACTAAAAACACAATGACAAAAATTTAGATTAAATATAATAATGACAAATATAAGCTAACTAAAAACACATTGAATCTAAAAGGAAAATGAATATATAGTTAAATGTTGACTCATCTTGAATGATCAAGCTAAATTGAAGAAATGTGTTCCCAAGGTAAAGGAAGTTAGGAAAGAAGGAAAACATACAATAATTAGAATATGATGATCCTCATTCGGGACTATGGGGGGTTTCCATGGAAAAAGTGTCCTAAGTAGCATCAGGTCTCGAGAGGAATTTGCATTATATCAATTGTGGAAACTTGGGATTATTATGAATGTTTTGTCACTAATATGGATGAATTTACTAATCGATCAGTATGGAATCAAATATCTTCTAGAAGAGAACATTTAGAAATAACTTTCATTATTAGACAAGACCTTACACACTACCTTAGGTTGCATATGAAAGCTTCTTTCAACGAGTTCATTTGATTAGAAATGTTAAACAATAGTATTCAAAGAATCTTATTTAAAATAGAAATTTAGGGATGAAATTTATCCCAGGGGATGATTTTCCATGTTTTTTTCACTAAAAAAAGATTTGTCAATTTCCATTTTTTTAAATGATTTGCAAATTCCACAAGATAAAAATATTTTACTCTAAACATCGCCATAATTCTCCACAAACTATATAAAATCCTTAAAAGAATTATTTTTTTCACCAAAAAACCGCCAAACATTTTATGGTTGGAAATTTAAGAATTAGTACGATTCACAAAGGTTTCTAGACTTGTTTGATACAAAGATGGTTAACTTGTGTAGTTGTCATGACGTAGTAATTTTCAACAACATAGAACAATGGCCTAATTCCAATTGAAGGACTTGCATCCATAGCCTTGGAAATAGCGTAATTGACTATATTCTCTCTCCATTCTCAATAATTACCCAAATTTGTATTATTCGTATTTCAAAAGCCTGTGAGAATTTTTCTAGACCTACACTCTTAGTCCCAAATCCAAATATAGATTTGCATGAAATTTTTAACAAAAATAATCCTAATTTTGATAACACATAAAAAAAATTATAAAGTCAAAATTCAACTTTACCTAAAGGATTTAAAAAAATATTTCAATGTATTCTCTAATGATAACAATATCGAAGGGCTTGTATATGATCATTTTAAATTGAAGATGTCAATTTGCATATTAAATACACTTTCAACACTACTGTCACTAAGACAAATCAACCGACTAATCATCGGTATGTTAAAATTGCAACGCTCTAACAAGAAATATTATGAATGTATAAAACTAAAATTCACCCTTTCCTCGAGGATTTAAAAAATGATTTCAACATATTTTTTAATAGTAACAATGTTGAAGACTCGTATCATAATTTTGCAATGCATATGTTGAGTCACATAAAAATACTTTCAAATTTTTTAATAAAACCAAGACTCCCCTTTTTCATAAAGGACAACACCTTCTATGATACTAACAATATCAAAGACTTATATCATAATTTTACTTGAAGATGTTGAGTAGCATGTAAAATACACTTTCAACATTTCTTTCACAAAAATGAATCAACCAACGTACGACAAGATTGTAACACTATTTTTTTAACAATAATGAGAAAGGAAATTATATTTATAAAATATAATTCCATGCGACATGCAGGCCATCAAATAGAGTTCAAAAAGAGTTAAGCATGACAAGTCCATGGAGATTTCTATCTCCTCTAACTTATAGAGAATATTTCTACAATTATCCATTCCTATGTTACTTTCCTTAACATTGTATATTCTAACAAACTGGTTAGAATTCTATTTCCCCTTCCTATCCCTTCCATATCAGCCTAAAATTCACTAAGGATCTCTTTTAACTAAAGAAAAAAGGACTCATTCCTTTTATTAGCAGTCATATTATGCTCCTAATTCTTGTGATTGATTTTCGTTATGGCCTTAAATATCTCCTCATGGTGAGAAGACTATGCCTTTCCATTTTTTGCACTTTGGTTCAAATATCCTCTACCTCGCTAGTGTGAACTCTGGTGCTTCATTCAACATCATCTATGTGGGTGCATATGCCTGTTATGTCAACTAAAAACCTGCGTTCCTCTTTGATAATAGCAGAATAAACCTCATACACGCACGTCAACATTTTTTGTAGTCCATTATTCCTTTAAATTCACTAAACTCTCAAATAATCTAATTTTATGTGCTTTACACTATGAGCGTTGAACTGCAAACCCCTAAAAACCGACCTTCCTTATGACCTTCGGAGACTTGGTTCCTTCCTTCTCTCCACAAAATAGTAATTTGTTGAATTGGTTCTTAACTCTTCCATAATTAAGGAGCTCTGAAGCATGCAAAGCATAGTTCAAATCCATAAGTCTATTCTTCACTTGGATGGAAAAGGAATAATCATGAGCAATGGTGGTGCAAATGTAATGCCCCAGACAAGGCCTATAAATGCTCTTTTGTTTATGTATAATCCTCCATTTACTCACCCACCAACTCACCAATCCCTAATGCCAATGGATGTTCCCTTTTTTACCTTGAAATAGAATGACTAGAGTGGTGAGGTAACTCCCTTTATTAATCCATAAACTATACAAAAACTGCTTCTCCACTATGGATGAAAACAAGATGTTTATTTTACAAAGGGGACGAAGTTGTTTATCTTTAGTTCACCTTGCCTTAATTTGAATCCTGAGTTGGAATATATGTATGCATCTTTATTGAAATGTCACTTGACATGAAAAAATTGGATCCTTGTGATGTCCGGGATGAAATCCATAATTCCCTTCTACACTCTCTCTACCTCTTTGTCTTTCCCATTCTAGATGTCCCTCATCTTTTGGATGACAATTCCAGAGTCTCCAAAAACCTAAAATCTCCCTATGTTCAATTCTACCATATTTATATTCCTTGCATAATCGCCACCCATTTTTCCGGAGTGTTTTCCCTCTTTCCCAAGCAGCACACGAAGGTATGGATGTTATTTCCTCCTAGGTCGAAGATAACCCCTTTCTCACTTGTCTCCCCTAGATTATAACACTATTAGAAAAAATATTATAGTTATATATAAATCCATAAAAATATCAAAACAAAAGAATATAGAAGTCTAGATAAAATCAAGAAGGATCAATACATAAGCAAACAAAATGAAAATATCCTAAAACTTTCTAAAAGTGAACAAAAAATGTTTTGGAAAAACATTGTAGTTTGTAACGATAAAGATAATTATAAAGTTGTGATGGTTGATTCGAACCTGTACCTTAAATTGTCGTATGAACCCCCTTGTTTCAAAGAATAAATAGGGTCATAAGATTACAATGAATGATTTGAAATCATACCTTAAAAGGTTGTAGGAATCCTAATGTTGGAGTGAACAATAAAACGATTCTTAGAATGCAATACATTTCCACCATAAGATATATTAAGAGTGGGGTTAAGCAGCTAGAAAAAGGAAAAGATAAAGGAAGTGATAGTTATTAGGTACAAATCCTAAAACATGAAGCTTTATTCTTATTTCCAACATCCACAACCTCCCTAATTGCATCATAAATGAGGATTTCCCTAAGGTTTGGAGAGAAAGTCTCATTATTATTATCCTTAAAAGCACTGAGAAAGTTACTCTTCAAATTACACGACTATTACAATAACTCTTACGGTTGAATTGTAGGGGTTCATATTATGATAGTGACAAATACAACCCTTCAAATTATATATTTGTGATTATAAGTTCTCTTATAGTTAAATTTGTGGGTTGATATTAAAGATAAGGTCGGGATAGTAAAGTTAGGATAATAAAGTTACAAATCACAACTAGTTTTCTAATCTATAGTACTATAAACCTTAGAAAATTAAAAATTAAAAAAATAATAATTTTACTATATAAATCTAATAAATCAAAATTACTTTGACCATAAAGTGACCTTAGTCCTACCAAATTAATTCACTTTTACTTAACCAAATAAAACAAAATCGAAGGACTCATTTAACAAAATGGGAGGAGACAGATCAAGCAAAAAGGGTTCAAACCAAATATTGGATCATGAGGGACAGTGACCAAGGAAGTGCCTGGAAATATCAGATATGATTTCTTGCAAATTAGATCTAGTAGATTAAGGGATCAGATCCAATAGATGCGCTGATAGGGAAATTTGTGGGGATGTTTCCTTTGGAGAAAGTTTTATCTAGTGGATTAATTCTACTTGGAAACCAACGAGGAACTATGATATATAACTTGGATCCAAAGGTTTCTTTACTATCAGTTTTATCAGTTTTGAGGACCAAAATAGAGTTCTGGATGATGAACCTTATTTTTTCTACTCAATGGGTCTTTTCCCAAACGTTGGAAGGAAAGGTTTTGCCCAGAGAAAGAAGACATGAGGATCGCGTCGTTTTGGATAGGATACATTTGTATTCCCTTATAAGGGAATATTGCGATCCAAGAATATTGGAGGATTTGGTATTTCACCATGGGGTCATTTAGTAAAATCTCAAATCAAACAAAGGAAAAAAGGTATACAATGTATGCTAGGATCTATGTTTACATGAACATTTCAAAATCCCTAAAAGAGGCCATTAACCTAGCATGGCAAGATGAATAATGGTCGCAACCATTGGATTACAAGCATATACCTTTCCATTGTCATTGGTGCCATGACTATGGGAACCTCTTCAAAGACTACCCCCAAAATAATCACCCATTTCAACCTAACACGACCAAATATTTGGATCATCAATGGTTTTCAAAGGCCCTTATAGGGAAGAGAGATGGGAGAAGACAGGAAGTCTAGAGATACATAAAAAAAAATCCACCGTATCCAATCAATTTGAGGTATTGGGGGAGCAGGGTGACAGGGAGTCAGAGTAAGAACTCTCCAACGAAAAGATAAGAAGTCCTAACTCAGCGAAAGAACCATAAGGAAAAGGGACAGGGGATAAATAAGACGAGGAAGAACAGACCATGAGCCAGCAAGGGATGGAAATATAAGAAGAAGGGGAGGATATGAAAACCCTTTCAAGATTTATGACATACCCCTAATATATTTCTGCTCATTCTCAAGAGAGTTTTGACTAATGTCTAAGGCCCACATTCACCCTAGCAGAAAGGTGGTTTCATTGATCCATTGATAAGGGTCCACAACTGGGTTAATGGAATACACAAGAAATGGGAGTGGATTTCAACATGATCACTTCAACATTATCACCTCCCTATATGAGAAGAAAGGAGGTATGAAAAGAATGGAAAGGGGATGTCTTCTCTTCAGGAAAACCATTGAGGATCAGGGGCTCGTCCATATTATTTCTGAAGTCAACATATTCACATGCAATAATAAAAGGGGGGGAAACAGGAATATTGCTTCTCACCTTGATTGATTTCTAGTTTCTAAGTCAGTAATGGATCTCAAAAGTGAGATCTCAACATTCGGTCTTCCCTTGACAAGATCATATCATTGGTTTTTTTGTCTATGGTGGAATGGATTGGGATCTAAACTCAAGAGTCCCTTTGCTTTAAATAGGTTTGGCTTAGCCACCCAGACTTTAAGGATAAAATGCATCAGTGGTGGGATGAAATAGACAATGTAGGTGGCCAGAATATGTACTAGTTTCAACAAAAACTTAAATCACTCAAAGTAAAGATCAAGAACTAGAACAAGGAGGAGTTTGGAAACATTTTCACAGACAAGAAAAACCTAGAAGGGAAACTTGAAGAAATTCAAAGGCAGGGGATGAGGGAAGGCTACTCCACTGAACTACAGGAAGAGGAATCAAGCATGATGGCCCAGCTGATAGAGCAGGAACGAATGGAATATTTTTTTTGGAGGTAGAAATCAAGGTTGACTTGGGTTAGGGAAGTGGAGAGGAATTCCAATTTCTTCCATTATTCGGTGATTCAGCATTGAACCCAAAACAAGATGCTCAGACTGAGGAACGCAGATAGATAATGGCTAGAGACTAGGGAGAAAATTGAAGGGGAACTTGTCCAATTCTTTCAAAACATCATGGATGAGCCCAATCCAGATAGAAGAAAGGAAATTGAATGAATTACCCAACACAACTTGGCTTTGGTCACCAATGACCAAAATTAGTTGTTAATGAAATGTTAGTTTTTCTTATATATTATTGGATTAGTTGGGATCTTTATCTGGAAGAATAACAAGTACAAAAATATGCATAAGATATAACAGATACACAATACACAAAGACTTTAACGCTGGAAACCATAAAGGAGAAACCCCACAAACTCTCTCTCTCTCTCTCTCTCTCTCTCTCTCTCTCTCTCTCTCTCTCTCTCTCTCTCTCATTTGAAATTGAGTGAGTGTAAGGTGTGTATAAATGAGGGAGGGTACCTCCTTATTTATACTAATCAATTGAATGACCTATTACATGACTAGGGTCGACCTCTTACCCTAACAAGGCTGACTTCTCCTAGAGAGACTCCAAAAATACATTACATGATGTTTCACTAGGGATTGTTGCCTCGAATTACAACAGACGTTGTAACTCAATGTCTATACAGAATATTGACATCCCAAAAGGAGGTAAACACATCTTTTGTGGGGATACATTGGCTGTTGTTTTATTACAAAAGAATACGGATGGTCTTGAACAGCCTATTGCATTCTTCAGCAAAACTTTTAGAGATTCTGAATTAAAATACAGCATTTTAGAAAAACAGGCTTACTCTTTGGTAAAAGCTTTGAATTTTTTCAGAATCTATGTGTTGCACTCCAAAGTTATTGCATATGTGCCTAATGTTGCCATAAAAGATGTTTTGACTCAGCCTGACAGTGAGGGAAAAAGAGGAAAGTGGATTGCTAAAATGATGGAGTATGATGTGGATATCAAACCTACAAAGCTAGTAAAGGGACAAGGTCTAGCTAAGCTATTAGCTTAATCAAATTGCCAAGCTTTAGGATTGCATTTGATCACAGAACAGCCAACACAGGAAGAAAATCAAGCAAAACTGGAGAAAGAGAAGATTATGGATTTCTATTCAGCATCTACATGGTATGCAGACATTGTATATTTTATTTTGTACTTGCAATGACTAGAATACTTAGATAAGAAAGCTGCTAGGTCTTTGAAGTTAAAAACTACTAAGTACTGTTTGGTAGAATAGCACCTGTTTTGGAAAGATCCACAGGGTATTCTACTCAGATGCTTAGATAAAACTGAAATTGAAGGAGTAATTTATGAATCTCATGAAGGTGCTTGTGGAGGTCATAAGTATTGGAAGGCAACGGCATATAAAATTCTAAGAGCTGGATACTATTGGCCCTCTTTATTTTCAGATGTATATCAGCAGGTAAGAGCATGTATTCCTTGTCAGACATCTGCTGGTAAACAAAATTTGTTGTCATTACCTTTAAAACCAATTGCAGTAAATGCCCCTTTTCAACAGTTGGGTCTGGACTTTATAGGAGAGATTAATCCATCTTCCTCAAGACAACATAAGTGGATTTTGACTGCAACAGATTTCTTTACTAAGTGGGTGGAATCTATTCCCACAAGGAATGCCACAGATAAGGTGATCATAGATTTTATTGAAGAAAATATTCTTAGTAGGTTTGGATGTCCACAGAGAATATTAACCGATAATGCAAAAGCCTTTAAATCTAAGGCTATGGGGACATTTTGTGAAAAGAATGGCATCCTGTTGAAACATTCAACCCCTTACTATCCTCAGGGTAATGGTTTAGTTGAGTCATCAAATAAAAATATAATTCAGAGTATCAGGAAATTGCTGAAGCATAATAAAAGATCATGGGATTCTATGCTAAAGTATGCATTGTGGGCAGACAGAATAACAATTAAGCAAGCAATTGGAACTTCTCCTTTCCAATTAGTATATGGTACAGATGCAGTTTTTCATGTTCAATTGGGTATCCCAGTGATGAGGTTTTTTCAAGAATTTCAGGAAGAACCTAATGATCTGTAGAGAAGAATTTATGCAATGATAGAGTTACAACAGAAACAGGAAAAAGTGAAAGAAAAGGCACAGCTATACAGGTTGAAGATTAAAGAAATATTTGATAGGAGGATCAAAGACAATACTTTATAATTAGGAGACATGGTTTTGAGATGGGATTCTAGGAAGGAGCAAAAAGGAAAGCATGGGAAGTTTGATAAACTTTGGTTTTCTCCTTTCACAGTATCAAAGTTTTTGGAAAATAATACTTTTGTTCTACAGACCTTGGAGGGTGAGGAGTTGTCTATTCCAGTTAATGGACAATTCCTCAAGCATTTTTACAGTTTTTGAAATGGATTATGGTTTTTCATTGTATATACCGGTGTGAATAAACAGAATAAGGACTCCATAACCCAATGGAAATTTTGCAGACTAGCACATAGCAGTACAGAAGGCACTGGTCTACAGGTTCTTGAAGCCTCACAAGGAGGACTTCATCACGCAACAGGAGCCAGATGTTAGGTCATGTTTTTGTCTTTCATTGTTTTTTATACTTTTATTCATATTTTGAATCTTGCTTTTACTTTTTGTTTCTAAAACAAATTTGTTGATCGGGACAATTTTAATTTTTAACTTTTAATTCTCATGATTTTTTATCTCTTAGCTTCTTTTTAAAAGTTTTGCTTTGATTTTATAATTGAGGGGTTTATATAAGACATATATGGATTAAAAAAGTTTTATTAATAGCATAAAAGTTAAATTTAGACCTCTAAACTAAGTGCAAACTCTTATCATTAGCTTACTATTGTGAAATCATTAAATTGGACTTTCTTGTAGCGCAAGACAAAAACGGATGCACTAGAGCGCTACAAGAAAATCGCACGAGCTAAAATCATCACTTTTTGGTCCAATTTCTTCGGGATTCTCACACCTGAGGTGTCAATTACATTGTATGATGCATTTGATATGTGTCTTCTTACAGCTTAATCACTGAAGCAGGTGGAATATCTTCGTAAAGGCGAGATCGTGGCGGTTTCATGCAGAGCAGATATAATGATGACAGTAGAGTATCATCAGACAAAGCTGTTTGGGATTATGTTTTCTATCGAAGGACACTAATAATAAGTGAATATTGTGATGAGAAGATAATGCTGAGAAATCAGGATTTCTAAACTGAACAAAAAATTAGGGCTTTCAGCAGCGGCTGGCTGGAGTGGTCTAAGCGGTTAGAGACAGGTGGGGCATGGAATTCGACACCTGACCATTGAAATAACTATATTCCAGCACTCGAATTGGTCAGCTTAACAGGTAGTCCGCGTGCCATTGCCAGGGTTTTTAAACTTGGGGCTTTTCTGAAGAAATCACTAATGACAAATTCGAAGGCAGAATACTAGTTTTTCACCTAATACATGTTGAATGATGAATTATTAACCAATACATTTAAAGTATTCATCATTTAAACAGTGGAATTCAGAGTAGAGCTTGTTGGAGGTCCTGGTATTGTATTCTAGGTCAGTCTGTTGAGATTTGAAGACATTTAGACTGTGGTATATTGACAGAAGCTGTTTAACCATAGTAAATATGAAAAAGAGTGGAAAAACTAACAGGGCAGAACCTTCAGACTTAGGCTAGGTGAAGAATTTTCCAGATTGTGCACATTTGTTTTCAAATGCAGGATGGTTAATGTTCTTTAAAAAAATTGAAGGTTATCATGCAGAAGTGTCTTACAAATTTGCTCAATGTCTAGACAAAGACATAGTGTCTTTTCACACCTTAAAGTTAAAATTAACTAAGGATTTAATAGCTGAGGCAACAGGGATCTTGGACGAGGGAGAGTTATGGTTTAAAAAGGTTCCATTCACCTTTAATGCTCAAAAATACTTGCTTCCTGGTGTGATTGCAGATTGGGGAAAAGGTGTTTCAATCCAAAACTTCAAACCTAAATGGATTGATCCCATTAAAGTCTTGCAGAGCTATGTTACCTGTGAGGGTAGATATGCCTTTGTTTTCAAATATCCCTTTAGGTTTCTCCAGCATCTTAGTGATGAGTCTAAAATGAACTTACCTTTCTTCTTTCTGAAAAGTCTACAAAAGATGTCATGTAGGGTGAGAGAGCACCAAGATCATACAAAGCAGTCTATTTTTCACCATGGACTCATTAAGATCATCATTAGCACTGTATTATAGAAAAGGGAAAAGACTTGGTAGCATTTCATATTTTGGTCAGGATTCAAGACTAATCGGGAGGAACAGTCTCAAAGAAAACAGATAGATAAAGGGAAAACTTTGATTAAGAAGCTTAGAAAAAAGGTAACAGTCAAGGATGAAGAAAATGTTAAACCAGGAAAATAAAAACTCTGAATTTGAAGAGCGAGTTAATAATAATGAGAGCAAGACTTTATAATCAGAAATTAAAGAAGTTGAGCCTATTGTAGATGTTGTACCTGCAGAATCAATTCAAGATGTAAAAGAAGATATTGAGGAGCAAAAGCAAAGCCCTATTAAAGTACTATCAGAGGAGGATGAAAAATACTTATTTGATGATGATAAAATTCCTGTCACTAATGAAGCTAGGGTTTATGCTGAGCAAGAGCTTCACACTCATTGTGATGAGGAAGCAATGTCAAAAAGGAATAAAATGAAGGATACTGAGTTTGCTTCAATCACTCATCAAGGAAAGACTCTAAAGATGTTGGGAGAGATTGTTGCAGTTTGGAGACCTAAAACAATACCTAAGAACAAACTTAGGTTAAACATGAAAAAGCTGTTGAATCCCAAATTGGATAAAGAAAAGGATAGATGATTCATAATCTAAAGACAAAGTGGATGATGGTGAAGATGGTAATAAAGGTAAAAATCCAATAGAATCAAAAGAAAAATATATCATGACTGATACCAAGATTTCTGATATATTTCTGGAGATTCGAAATCAAATGTTTCAAGAACAGCAACAAAGTGAGGCAAAGAGTTCTTGTTTAGAGAAGAAGGAGATAGTTGAATGAGAAGTTCCGTGCAATGTTGAAAGTGAAGAACATCCAACGTTTCCTGTGACTTCTACAGAACTTATGAAAATAGATGAGGAAATTTATAAGAAGCTGAAAATCCCATGGACAGCAAAAGGGATGCAAACATTAGCAGGAGACAAATGTATTGATTCTGAAAAAGAAAATTTACACAGAAGCATTAAGCAATACAAGTATCAGATTGATTATATGCATGAAACTAATGATGGGCTAGTTACCGCAAATAGAAGACTTAGAGAACATTTGGAGGAAGTTAACAGTCATTAGCAGGAGTTGATTACAGTTTCAAGAGAAGCACTTAAAAGGAAAAGGCAAATAGAAAGATAGTTCACAGAGTTAAAGCAAACCATCCAGGACCTGCAACAGCATAATGAAGAGCTAACAAGGAGGATTACAGACATGGAAACAAACCAATTGAAGGCGAGAAGGAAAGCTCAAGCCTTGGAAGGAATTGCTTTACTAGCTGAAGCAGCTAAAGATTTGTAAAGTTAGTTAAGGCAATCAGTTATCAGTTAAGTTTGAAAAGTTATTTTATTTGTAAGGATGATTTAGATGCAACTATTCAATAGGTAGTCTTAAAACAGTTAGGGTTCAATTATTCAACTGATTTTCAAGAATAGGATAAAGGTAAGTCTGAAAGAAGACAAATGGTTCGATTTTTTGCTGACAGGGGGAGGCTATAAGGCTGGTTTATGAGCTAAGTAAATACTCTTATGTGTTTTTGAGGACTGAATTATGAAATATATGGACTATATGCCCTTCATTTTATTGACTAGTTTTATTTATAATTTGTGTTAATTACTCAACTGGTATATCCATTTCTTGTTTAATGTTTTTATAGTTGGAATGCTTGCCAACTGTGGGTGAAATTCAGTATTGTGTTTTCTGTTGGATTATGGTTTATAATTTATGCATCTCAGCCATTCAATGCTCATGATTTAGTGTTTACTTTGGTTTTATGAATGTTTTCCCTCTTGTCTTCAAACTGCTCAGCCAAAAAAACCTTGAAAACCCTAAAAACCCTATTTTACTTTATTGTGATTATTGAGATTGTGTTGGCTTGTTCTCTTGTAGTCTGGGAACAATTTCTGGCACTAAAATCTTTGGCGTCGTTGCCGGGGAACGAAGTTGAAAACCATTTTCCCTTGGGATACTTATCATTTCACTGGTTGTAAGAGGTGAACTTAAACCAGCCAATCTTAAAGACTACTTTTCACCAATATTTCACAATGGCTACTAAGGGAGTTGGGACAAGAAACAGACCTAGTTCACCATTACAGTTGGGTGTTGCAGACCCAGAATAGAAACTAAAAACAACTAGGAAAATCATAAGGTTTTATTCATCACCAACTCTATATAACCATGATCAGTTAGATATTTCATCACCTTTATCTGCCTTGAAGGGAGAAGAACAAAATTCATCTTGGTTGAAGCCTATAATTCCTGTCAATAATTTTCAAGTTTTCACTGATCCTCAATCCTTCAAGAAAGCAAAGACAATATCTCCTGGTAAAATTCCTCTATTTCATCTAAAAGTTCGTAAAACTCCATGTCAACCAAGTTCCAGTCAAGTCTTTCCATCACCAAAACTAGTCAATTTAAAAAATGGCAGCCCAAAATCAACCATTAGATATGATGGACCGAATGGTTGCAGCTAGGTATGCACCTTTAGTTTTGCTTCATCCTTTGAATGCACTTCCTGGAGGTGATTACCAGAAATACCTGCCTAGGTTTAACGGACAAGGTGACACTACAGTCGAGGAACATTGGGAGGCCTTTCTTAGTTATGATGATAATCAAAATATTGAAGCTAAGGATGTATGGATGAGAACGTTTGTACAAAGTCTTGATGGAGATGTCAGAAAATGGTTCAGGGAGTTGCCTGCAAATTCTATGACTATCATAGAAGAGCTTCAGGACCTTTTCATGAGACATTGGGGAGATACCAAGGATCATACCTATTATATAACTGAGTTTGGAGCCCTTAGGAGAAAGAAGGATGAAACCATAGCTGATTTTTCAAAGATATTCAATAAAATGTATGGCAGAACTCCTGCAGAAATAAAACCTTCAGAAACATCTGCAAAACTCACATACGCAAATGCCTTTGATCATGAATTTTCCTTACTTCCAAGAGAAAGAAGACATGTTTCTCTACTGAACATGCAGGATGCAGCATTAGAAGTGGAGTCTAATATATTAGCTTCTAATAGATTGAAAGGAAATACAGCTCAGGAGATATGTGACATGAAAGGTAAGAAAGAGGCAGTTCCATCGGTTTCAACATCTCACTGAGCAAAACGTAAAATTGATGAAATGGCCAACCTAGTTAAGATCCTGACTGCAAAATTAAACAAGTTGGAACTAGAAATAATTCAAACAAACATGTTCAAGAGGGTGAAAGAAACCCTAACAATCAAAACCAATTCAGAAGACAGTTCGCACCTCGTTTCATACCTAGAGAATGAAGAAACAATGATATAGAACAAGAAAGAGAGAAACTGAGGATCAAAGAGTACCACCCCCTCTTCAGAATAATGTTGTTGATGAAGAAGAAATTGAAGAGGAAGTGTTATTTGAAGATACATACCAGTATATGAATTATTTTGGAGAGCAGTTAACTGAGGGTTTTGTTACTGAAGAAGAATTTTTAAATTCAGAATACTATGATGCTGATATGTTTGAAATAGAAAATGATTTAAATATGGCAATGACTGCTGTAACTGTTGATGCATATAAGACTAAGCCAAAGAAAACTTTGAATTTGAGGTCAGGCCCAAAGCAAGTAGTTCAAAATCTGAAGAAGAAGGTAGTTGTACCTACTAAACAGCAATCTGATCCTGTGTTAGAGAAAAATGAAATTCAGGATAAACAAAAGAAGAATATGGAAGTTGAAGAGGTAAACAAAAGTGTGCAGAATTTTAATCTGGAAAATGAATTTGGCAAAATTAAGATTCCTATGCCTTTTACTGAGTTAATGAAAAATCCTTCTTACAAAGATTCAGTTCTTAAAATAATTGGTTCAGCAAACAGTTAGCCTCTTTCTAATACAATGAATTTACAAGAAGAAATCCCTAAAATCTTTATTGGATCAGCATTAGCTGAAAAAATTGAGAATGAAGCTAGTGCATCACCTCCTTTTTACATCACACTGACTATTCATGAACAAATGATACATAACTGTGTTTGGATTCAGGAGCATCACACAACCTAATGCCAAAGGCTGTCATGGAGGCTCTAGGTTTGAGTATAACAAAACCCTATCATGATTTGTATGCTTTTGATTCACGAGCTATAAAATGTTTGGGAGTAATTAAAGATATGGTTGTTAGTTTGGTTCAGCTACCAATGAAGAGTGTGATTATCGATGTGGTAGTAGCAGACATTACACCTAAATTTGGATTACTCCTCTCTAGATCTTGGGCAAAGAAAGTTGGTGCAAATTTACAAATGGATTTAACATATTCTACTATTCCTTTATTTGGAGGAGAAAGCATAAGGTTGCACAGAGAACTACAGTTTGCCTATATTGTAATAGATGACAAGAACCCTACAAATCATCCCTTGTATCCTGTTGATAAGGATTTGGGTACTTGTATGTTACATTTTAGTGATGATGATAATATTGCTGGTTTGTTACAGGTTGAAAAGGAAAAGTCAGTTAAATGCATTAGGGAACAAGAAGATGAACTTTGGCAATTATACTTTGATGGATCATCTTGTAAGGAAGGTGCTGGAGCAGGGGTTCTTTTATTATCTCCTAGCGGTGAAACAGTGAAGCTGATGTATAAATTAGAGTTTATTACCACCAATAATACTGCAGAATATGAAGCTTTGTTGTTAGGTTTGAAAGCTGCCAAATATTTAGGCATTCAGCAGATTTTTGTATATGGCAACTCCGAGTTGGTTGTTCAGCAGGTGAGGAACAACTATCAAGTGAAACAAGATTTTATGAAAGTCTAGCGTAATGAGGTATGGGATATGATAGACAATTATTTTGTGGCTTTTAACATTACATATATTCCTAGGGACCATAATCAGACTGATGATTCTTTGGCCTTTGCAGCCACACATTTTAGGATCCCCAAAACAACATAGCTAAAGTATCCTATTGAGGTTAGGTACAGACCTTATGTGCCTGATAATGTAAGGCAGTGGAAAGTTTTTGAGGATGACATTGAAATAAAAAGATTTTTAGAGCTGACTGATGAGTTTTCCAATTCCCTGATTGATCAAGAAGAAGATGATGAGGTTGAAGATTCTTAAGATATTGCTGAAAATGAGATTGTTGGCCACAAGATTATTGAACTTAAAGGTAATTTCATTCCTAAAGGTTTGGTGCCACTAGAAAGAATATTTTCAAAAGATGATACACTTTTAAAACCTCTTGTACAGTCTTCAGAAGAAAATGTGGTGGACTGTAATATTGGTACTCCAGAACATCCTAGAATGGTGAAGATTTGAAAAGCACTCACAGCTGAACAGAGAAACAGGTACATTAAGTTGTTAAAGGAGTCCGTTGATGTTTTTCCATGGTCTTATGAAGATTTGAAGACATATGATACTGGGATTATACAAAATAAAATACCTTTAAAACCAAATGTTAAACCTTTCCGACAGAAATTAAGGAGGATAAATCTAGCTTTGTTTCCTGTTATTGAAAAAGAAGTGAAGAAGTTATTAGATGCAAAGATCATTGTTCCTCTTAGGTATTCTTCATGGGTTACAAATTTATTTCCTGTCAGAAAAAAGAATGGAGAAATCAGACTGTGTGTTGACTTTAGAAATCTGAATAGGTCTACACTGAAGGATAATTATCCTTTGCCTAAAATAGAACAAATATTGCAGAAAGTTGTTGGGGCACAAAGGATTTCTATGGTTGATGGTTTTTCAAGATATAATCAAATTGCCATGCATCATGTTGATAAAGAGAAAACAGCTTTTACTACTACCTGGGGAACTTTCATGTATGATAAAATGCCTTTTGGTTTAATGAATGTTGGAGCAACTTTTCAAAGAGTTGTGGATATATCCTTTGTTGGGGAAAGAGACAAGTTTGTAGTGATTTACTTAGATGATATTACAGTCTTTTCACAATCAGATGATGAACATCTAAAACATTTGAAACAGACTTTTCTGAAATGCAGAAAATATGGTTTATCTCTTAATCCAAAGAAGTCACATTTTTCTGTACAAAAAGGTAAATTATTGGGTCATTTAGTTTCAGTTGATGGCATAAGGATTGATCCAGAGAGGGTGAAAGCAATACTGAAAATAAGTCTGCCAAGGAGTAAAAAGGATGTTCAATCTTTCATTGGAAAAATCAATTTTCTGCGTTGGTTTATACCAAATTTTGCTGAGACTATCAAATAGATTACAGCCATGCTGAAGAAGGATCAAGAACTCAAGTGGACTGCAGAAGAAAAGAATTCATTCAAAAAAATTAAGATGGCTCTTACTGAAGCTCCAGTATTAGTAAGTCCAAATTTTACAAAGGAATTTCTAACCTTTTCTTTTGCATTTGAAGATACATTGGTTGTTGTTTTATTACAGAAGAATAAGGATGGTCTTGAATAGCCTATTGCAATCTTCAGCAAAACTCTTAGAGATTCTGAATTAAAATACAGCATTTTAGAAAAACAGGCTTACTCTTTGGTAAAAGCTTTGAAATTTTTCAGAATCTATGTGTTGCACTTCAAATTTATTGCGTATGTGCCTAATGTTGCCATAAAAGATGTTTTGACTCAGCCTGACAGTGAGGGAAAAAGAGGAAAGTGGATTGCTAAAATGATGGAGTATGATGTGGATATCAAACCTACAAAGCTAGTAAAGGGACAAGGTCTAGCTAAGCTGTTAGCTGAATCAAATTTCCAAGCTTTAGGATTGCATTTGATGGCAGAACAGCCAACACAGGAAGAAAATCAAGCAAAGCTGGAGAAAGAGAAGATTATGGTTTTCTATTCAGCATCTACATGGTATGCAGACATTGTATATTTTCTTTTGTACTTGCAATGCCCAGAATACTTAGATAAAAAAGCTGCTAGGTCTTTGAAGTTAAAAACT
Source organism: Pseudotsuga menziesii (assembly GCA_001517045.1). Classification (NCBI taxonomy): domain Eukaryota; kingdom Viridiplantae; phylum Streptophyta; class Pinopsida; order Pinales; family Pinaceae; genus Pseudotsuga; species Pseudotsuga menziesii. The sequence continues at coordinate 187,219 of LPNX010682742.1, read as the reverse complement.
ACTAAGTATTGTTTGGTAGAACAGCAGCTGTTTTGGAAAGATCCAGGTGGTATTCTACTCAGATGCTTAGATAAACCTAAAATTGAAGGAGTAATTTCTGAATCTCATGAAGGTGCTTGTTGAGGTCATAAGTATTGGAAGGCAACGGCATATAAAATTCTAAGAGCTGGATACTATTGGCCCTCTTTATTTTCATATGTATATCAGCAGGTAAGAGCATGTATTCCTTGTCAAAAATTTGCTAGTAAACAAAAGTTGTTATCATTACCTTTAAAACCAATTGCAATAAATTCCCCTTTTCAACAGTGCAGTCTAGACTTCATAGGAGAGATAAATCCATCATCCTCAGGACAACGTAAGTGGATTTTGACTGCAGTTGATTTCTTTACTAAGTGGGTGGAAGCTATTCTCACGAGGAATGCCACAGATAAGGTGATCATAGATTTTATTGAAGAAAATATTCTTAGTAGATTTGGATGTCCACAGAGAATATTAACTGATAATGCAAAAGCCTTTACATCTAAGGCTATGGGGACATTTTGTGAAAAGAATGGCATCCTGTTGAAACATTCAACCCCTTACTATCCTCAGGGTAATGGTTTAGCTGAGTCATCAAATAAAAATATCATTCAGATTATCAGGAAATTGCTGAAGCATAATAAAAGATCATGGGATTCTATGCTAAAGTATGCATTATGGGCAGACAGAATAACAGTTAAGCAAGCAATTGGAACTTCTCCTTTCCAATTAGTATATGGTGTAGATGCAGTTTTTCCTGTTCAATTGGGTATCCCAGTGATGAATTTTTTTCAAGACTGTCAGGAAGAACCTAATGATATGCAGAGAAGAATTTATGAAATGATATAGTTACAGCAGAAATGAGAAAAAGTGGAAGAAAAGGCACAGCTATACAGGTTGAAGATTAAAGAAAGATTTGATAGGAGGATCAAAGACAATACTTTCTCAGTAGGAGACATGATTTTGAGATGGGATGCTAGGAAGGAGCAAAAAGAAAAGCATGGGAAGTTTGATAACCTTTGGTTTGCTCCTTTCATAGTATTAAAGTTTTTGGAAAATAATACTTTTGTTCTACAGACCTTTGACGGTGAGGAGTTGTCTAGTCCAGTTAATGGACGATTCCTCAAGCATTTTTATAGTTTTTGAAATGGATTCTGGTTTTTCATTGTATATACCAGTGTGAATAAACAAAATAAGGACTCCATAACCCAATGGAAATTTTGCAGACTAGCAGATAGCAGTACATAAGGCACTGGTCTACAGGTTCTTAAATCCTCACAATGAGGACTTCATCCCGCAGCAGGAGCCAGATGTTAGGTCATGCTTTGTTCTTTCATTGTTTTTTATAATTTTATTCATATTTTGAATCTTACCTTTACTTTTTGTTTCTAAAAAAAATTTGTTGATCGGGACCATTTTAATTTTGAACTTTTAATTCTCATTATTTTTTATTTCTTAGCTTATTTTTACAAGTTTTGCTTTGATTTTATAATTGAGGGGTTTATATAAGACATATATGGATTAAAAAAGTTTTATAAATAGCATAAAAGTTAAATTTAGACCTCTAAACTAAGTGCAAACTCTTATCATTAGCTTAATATTGTGAAATCATTAAATTGGACTTTCTTGTAGCGCAAGAAAAAAACAGATGCACTAGAGCGCTACAAGAAAATCGCACGAGCTAAAATCATCATTTTTCGGTCCAATTTCTTCGGGATTGTCACACCTGAGGTGTCAATTACATTGTATGATGCATTTGATATGTGTCTTCTACAGTTTAATCACTGAAGAAGGTGGAATATCATCATAAAGGTGAGATCGTGGCGGTTTCATGCAGAGCAGATATAATGATGACACTAGAGTATAATAAGACAAAGTTGTTTGGGATTATGTTTTTTATCTTAAGGACATGAAGAATAAGTGAAGATCGTGATCAGAAGATAGTGCTGAGAAATCGGTATTTTGAAACTGAACAAGAAATTAGGGCTTTCAGCAGCGGCTGGCTGGAGTGGTCTAAGTGGTTAGAGATAGGTGGAGCATGCAATTCGACACCTGACCATTGAAATAACCATGTTCCAACACTTGAATTGATCATCTTAAAAGGTAGTCCGCATGCCATTGCCAGGGTTTTTAAATTTGGGGTTTTTCTAAAGAAATTATTAATGGCAAATTCGAAGGCATAATACTAGTTTTTCACCTAATACATGTTGAATGATGAATTATTAACCAATACATTTAAAGTATTCATCATTTAAACAGTGGAATTTAGAGTAGAGCTATTTGGAGGTCCCGATACTGTATTCTAGGTCAGTCTGTTGAGATTTGAAGACATTTAGACTGTGGTATATTGATAGAAGTTGTTTAACCATAGTAAATATGAAAAAGAGTGGAAAAACTAACAGGGCAGAACCTTCAGACTTAAGCTAGGTGAAGAATTTTCCAGATTGTGCACAGTTGTTTTCAAATGCAGGATGGTTAATGTTCTTTAAAAAAATTGAAGGTTATCATGCAGAAGTGTCTTACAAATTTGCTCAATGTCTAGGCAAAGACATGGTGTCTTTTGATACCTTAAAGTTCAAATTAACTAAGGAATTAATAGTTGAGGCAACATGGATCTTGGACGAGGGAGAGTTATGGTTTAAAAAGGTTCCATTCACCTTTAATGCTCAAAAATACTTGCTTCCTACTGTGATTGCATATTGGGGAAAAAGTGTTCCAATCCAAAACTTTAAAACTGAATGGATTGAGCCCATTAAAGTCTTGCAGAGCTATGTTACCTGTGAGGGTAGATATGCCTTTGTTTTCAAATATCACTTTAGGTTTCTCCAGCATCTTAGTGATGAGTATAAAATGAACTTACCTTTCTTCTTTCTGAAAAGTCTACAAAAGATGTCATGTAGGGTGAGAGAGCACCAAGATCATACAAAGCAGTTTGTTTTTCACTATGGACTCATTAAGCTCATCATAAGCACTGTATTACAGAAAAGGGAAAAGACTTGGGAGCATTTCATATTTTGGTCAAGATTCAAGGCTGATAAAGAGGAATAGTCTCAGAGAAAACAGATAGATAAAGGGAAGACTTTGATTAAGAAGCTTATAAAAAAGGTAACAGTCAAGGATGAACAAAATGTTAAACCAACAGAAGTTTCAAACCAGGAAAATAAAAACTCTGAATTTGAAGAGCGAGTTAATAATAATGAGATCAAGACTTTACAGTCAGAAATTAAAGAAGTTGAGCCTGTTGTAGATGTTGCACCTGCAGAATCAATTCAAGATGTAAAAGAAGATATTGAGGAGCAAAAGCAAAGCCCTATTAAAGTACCATCAGAGGAGGATGAAAAATACTTATTTGATGATGATAAAATTCCTGTCACTAATGAAGCTAGGGTTTATGCTGAGCAAGAGCTTCACACTCATTATGATGAGGAAGCAGTGTCAAAAAGCAATAAAATGAAGGTTGATGAGTTTGCTTCAATCACTCATCAAGGAAAGACTCTAAAGATGTTGGGAGAGATTGCTGCAGTTTGTAGACCTAAGAACAAACTTAGGTTAAACATGAAAAAGTTGTTGAATCCCAAATTGGCTAAAGAAAAGGTTACACTGATAGATGATTCATCATCTGAAGACAAAGTGGATGATGGTGAAGATGGTAATAAAGGTAAAAGGCCAATAAAATCAAAAGGAAAATCTTTCATGACTGATACCAAGATTTCTGATATATTTCTGGAGATTGGAAATCAAATGTTTCAAGAACAGCAACAAAGTGAGGCAAAGAGTTCTTGTTTAGAGAAGAAGGAGACAGTTGAAGGAGAAGTTCCATGCAATTTTGAAAGTGAAGAACATCCAACGTTTCCTGTGACTTCTACAGAACTTATGAAAGAAGATTTGGAAATTTATAAGAAGCTGAAAATCCCATGGACAGCAGAAGGGATGCAAACATTAGCAGGAGACAAATGTATTTATTCTGAAAAAGAAAATTTACACAGAAGCAGTAAGCAATACAAGTATCAGATTGAGTATGGGCTAGTTAATGCAAACAGAAGACTTAGAGAAGATTTGGAGGAATTTAACAGTCATTACCAAGAGTTGATTACAGTTTCAAGAGAAACACTTAAAAGGAAAAGGAAAACAAAAAGACAGTTCACAGAGTTAAAGCAAACCATCCAGGACCTACAACAGCATAATGAAGAGCTAACAAGGAGGATTGCAAATGTGGAGACAGACCAATTGAAGGCGAGAAGGAAAGCTCAAGCCTTGGAAGGAATTTCTTTACTAGCTGAAGCAGCTAAAGATTTGTAAAGTTAGTCAAGACAATTAGTTATTAGTTAAGTTTGAAAAGTTATTTTATTTTTGTAAGGATGATTTAGATGGAACTGTTCGATAGGTAGTCTTAAAACAGTTAGGGTTCAGTTATTCAACTGATTTTCAAGAATAGGATAAATGTAAGTCTGAAAGAAGACAAATGGTTCGATTTTTTGCTGACAAGGGGAGGCTATCAGGCTGGTTTATGAGCTAAGTAAAGACTCTTATGTGTTTTTGAGGACTGAATTATGAAATATATGCACTATATGCCCTTCATTTTATTGGCTGGTTTCATTTATAATTTGTGTTAATTACTCAGCTAGTATATTCATTTCTTGTTTAATGTTTTTATGCTTGGAATGCTTGCCAACTATGGGTGAAATTCAGTATTGTGTTTTCTGTTGGATTATGGTTTATATGTTATGCATCTCAGCCATTCGATGCTCGTGATTTAGTGTTTACTTTGGTTTTATGAATGTTTTCCCTCTTGTCTTCAAACTGTTGAGCCAAAAAAACCTTGAAAACCCTAAAAACCCTATTTTACTTTATTGTGATTATTGAGATTGTGTTGGCTTGTTCTCTTGTAGTCTGGGAACAATTTCTGGCACTAACATCTTTGGCGCCGTTGCCGGGGAACGAATTTGAAAACCATTTTCCCTTGGTGTACTTATCATTTCACTGGTTGTAAGAGGTGAACTTAAACCAACCAATCTTAAAGACTACTTTTCAACAGTATTTCATAGTGGCTACTAAGGGACTTGGGACAAGAAACACACCTAGTTCACCTTGACAGTTGGGTGTTGCAGAACCAGAACAGATACTGAAAACAGCTAGGAAAATTAGAAGGTCTCAGTCATCACCAAATCTATATAACCCTGACTGGTTAGATATTTCATCACCTTTATCTGCCTTGAAGGGAGAAGAACAAAATTCACCTTGGTTGAAGCCTATAATTCCTGTCAGTAATTTTCAAGTTTTCACTAATCCTCAATCCTTCAAGAAAGCAAAGACAATATCTCCTGGTAAAATTCCTCTATTTCATCTAAAATTTGGTAAAACTCCATTTCAACCAAGTTCCAGTCAAGTCTTTCCATCACCAAAACCAGTCAATTTAAAAAATGGCAACCCAAAATCAACCATTAGATATGATGGACCGAATGGTTGCAGCTAGGTATGCACCTTTAGTTTTGCCTTAGCCTTTGAATGCACTTCCTGGAGGTGATTACCAGAAATACCTGCCTAGGTTTAATGGACAAGGTGAAACTACAGCCGAGGAACATTGGGAGGCCTTTCTCAGTTATGTTGATAATCAAAATATTGAAGCTATGGATATATGGATGAGGATGTTTGTAGAAAGTCTTGATGGAGATGTCAGAAAATGGTTCAGGGAGTTGCCTGCAAATTCTATGACTATCATAGAAGAGCTTCAGGACCTTTTCATGAGACAATGGGGAGATACCAAGGATCATATCTATTATATAACTGAGTTTGGATCCCTTAGGAGAAAGAAGGATGAAACCATAGCTGATTTTTCGAAGAGATTCAATAAAATGTATGGCAAAATTCTTGCAGAAATAAAACCTTCAAAAACATCTGCAAAACTCACATATGCAAATGCCTTTGATCATGAATTTTCCTTACTTCTAAGAGAAAGAAGACCTGTTTCTTTACTGAACATGCAGGATGCAGCATTAAAAGTGGAGTCTAATATATTAGCTTCTAATAGATTGAAAGGAAATACAGCTCAACAGATATACGACAGGAAAGGTAAGAAAGAGGCAATTCCATGGGTTTCAACATCTCACTCAGCAGAAGGTAAAATTGATGAAATGGCCAAGCTAGTTAAGATCCTAATTGCAAAATCAAACAAGTTGGAACTAGGAAAGAATTCAAACAAACATGTTCAAGAGGGTGAAAGAAACCCTAACAATCAAAACCAATTCAGAAGACAGTTCACACCTCATTTCATACCTAGAGAACGAAGAAACAATGATATACAACGATAAAAGAGAGAAACTAAGGATCAGAGAGTACCACCCCCTCTTCAGAATAATGTTGTTGATGAAGAAGAAATTGAAGAGGAAGAGTTATTTGAAGATACAGACCAGGATATGAATTATTTTGGAGAGCAGTTAACTGAGGGTTTTGTTACTGAAGAAGAATTTTTAAATTCAGAATACTATGATGCTGATATGTTTGAAACAGAAAATGATTTAAATCTAGAAATGACTATTGTAACTGTTGATGCATATCAAACTGAGCCAAAGAAAACTTTGAATTTGAGTTCAAGCCCAAAGCAAGTAGTTTAAAATCTGAAGAAGAAGGTAGTTGTACCTACTAAACAGCAATCTGATCTTGTGTTAGAGAAAAAACAAATTCAGGATAAACAAAAGAAGAATATGAAAATTGAAGAGGTAAACAAAAGTGTGCATAATTATAATCTAGAAAATGAATTAGGAAAAATTAAGATTCCTATGCCTTTTACTGAGTTAATGAAAAATCCTTCTTACAAAGATTCAGTTATTAAAATGATTGGTTCAGCAAACAGTCAGCCTCTTTCTGATACAATGATATTACAAGAAGAAAGCCCTAAAATATTTATTGGATCAGCTTTAGCTGAAAAAACTGAGAATGAAACTAGTGCATCACCTCATTTTTACATCACACTGACTATTCATGAACAAATGATACATAACTGTATTTTGGATTCAAGAGCATCACACAACCTAATGCCAAAGGCTATCATGGAGGCTCTAGGTTTGAGTATAACAAAACCCTATCACAATTTGTATGCTTTTGATTCACGAGCTGTAAAATGTTCGAGAGTAATTAAAGATATGGTTGTTAGTTTGGCTCAGCTACCAATGAAGAGTGTGATTATGGATGTGGTAGTAGCAGACATTACACCTAAGTTTGGATTACTCCTCTCTAGATCTTGGGAAAAGAAAGTTGGTGGAACTTTACAAATGGATTTAACATATGCTACTATTCCTGTATTTGGAGGAGAAAGCAGAAGGTTGTACAAAGAACTACAGTTTGCCTATATTGTTACAGATGACAAGAACCCTACAAATCATCCCTTGTATGCTGTTGATAAGGATTTGGGTACTTGTATGTTACATTTTAGTGATGATGATAATATTGTTGGTTTATTGCAGGTTGAAAAGGAAAACAATTAAATGCATTAGGGAACAAGAAGATGAACTTTGGCAATGATACTTTGATGGATCATCTTGTAAGGAAGGTGCTAGAGCAGGGGTTCTTTTAATATCTCCTGGTGGTGAAATAGTGAAGCTGATGTATAAATTAGAGTTTATTACCACCAATAATACTGCAGAATATGAAGCTTTGTTGTTAGGTTTGAAAGCTCCCAAAGATTTAGGCATTCAGTAGATTTTTGTATATGGCGACTCCGAGTTCGTTGTTCAGCAGGTGAGGAACAACTATCAAGTGAAACAAGATTTGTTGAGAGTCTAGCGTAATGAGGTATGGGATATGATAGACAATTATTTTGTGGCTTTTAACATTACATATATTCCTAGGGACCATAATCAGACTAATGATTCTTTGGCCTTAGCAGCCACACATTTTAGGATCCCCAAAACAACACAACTAAAGTGTCCTATTGAGGTTAGGTACAGAACTTTTGTGCCTAATAATGTAAGGCAATGGAAATTTTTTGAAGATGACATTGAAATAAAAAGATTTTTAGAGCTGACTGATGAGTTTTCCAATTCCCTCATTGATCAAGAAGAAGATGATGAGGTTGAAGATTCCGAAGATATTGTTGAAAATGAGATTGTTGGCCACAAGATTATTGAACTTAAAGGTAATTCCATTCCTAAAGGTTTGGTGCCACTAGAAAGAATATTTTTAAAAGATGCGACACTTTTAAAACCTCTTGTACAGACTTCGGAAGAAAATGTGGTGGATTGTAATATTGGTACTCCAGAACATCCTAGAATGGTGAAGATTTCAAAAGCACTCACAGCAGAACAGAGAAACAGGTACATTAAGTTGTTAAAGGAGTATGTTGATGTTTTTGCATGGTATTATGAAGATTTGAAGACATATTATACTGGGATTATACAACATAAAATATGTTTAAAACCAAATGTTAAACCTTTTCGATAGAAATTAAGGAGGATAAATCCAGCTTTGTTTCCTGTTATTGAAAAAGAAGTGAAGAAGTTATTAGATGCCAAGATCATTGTTCCTCTTAGGTATTCTTCATGGGTTGCAAATTTAGTTCCTGTCAGAAAAAAAAGAATGGAGAAATCAGACTGTGTGTTGACTTTAGAAATCTGAATAGGTCTGCATTGAAGGATAATTATCCTTTGCCTAAAATAGAACAAATATTGCAGAAGGTTGTTGGGGCACAAAGGATTTCTATGGTTGATGGTTTTTCAGGATATAATCAAATTGCCATGCATCCTGATGATAAAGAGAAAATAGCTTTTACTACTACCTGGGGAACTTTCATGTATGGTAAAATTCCTTTTGGTTTAATAAATGCTGGAGCAACTTTTCAAAGAGCTATGGATATAGCCTTTGTTGGGGAAAGAGACAAGTTAGTAATGATTTACTTAGATGATATTACAGTCTTTTCACACTCAGATGATGAACATCTAAAGCATTTGAAACAGACTTTTCTAAAATGCAGAAAATATGGTTTATCTCTTAATCCAAAGAAGTCACATTTTGTTGTACAGGAAGGTAAATGATTGGGTCATTTAGTTTCAGCTGATGGCATAAGGATTGATCTAGAGAGGGTGAAAGCAATACTGAAAATAAGTCTACCAAGGAGTAAAAAGGATGTTCAATCTTTCATTGGTAAAATCAATTTTCTGCGTTGGTTCATACCAAATTTTGCTGAGACTATCAAACAGATTACAGCCATGCTGAAGAAGGATCAAGAAGTCAGGTGGACTGCAAAAGCAAAGAATTCATTCGCAAAAATTGAGATGGCGCTTACTGAAGCTCCAGTATTAGTAAGACCAGATTTTACAAAGGAATTTCTAACCTTTTCTTTTGCATCTGAAGATACATTAGTTGTTGTTTTATTACAGAAGAATAAGGATGGTCTTGAGCAGCCTATTGCATTCTTCAGCAAAAATCTTTGAGATTCTGAACTAAAATACAACATTTTAGAAAAACAGGCTTACTCTTTAGTAAAAGCTTTGAAATTTTTCAGAATCTATGTGTTGCACTCCAAAGTTATTGCGTATGTGCCTAATGCTGCCATAAGAGATATTTTGACTCAGCCTGACAATGAGGGAAAAAGAAGAAAGCGGATTGCTAAAATCATGGAGTATGATGTGGATATCAAACCTACAAAGCTAGTAAAGGGAGAAGGTATAGCTAAGTTGTTAGCTTAATCAAATTGCCAAGCTTTAGGATTGCATTTGATGGCAGAACAGCCAACACAGGAAGAAAATCAAGCAAAGCTGGAGAAAGAGAATATTATGGATTTCTATTGAGCATCTACATGGTATGCAGACATTGTATCTTTACTTTTGTACTTGCAATGTCGAGAATACTTAGATAAAAAAGCTGCTGGGTCTTTGAAGTTAAAAACTACTAAGTACTATTTGGTAGAACAACAGTTGTTTTGGAAAGATCCAAGGGGTATTCTACTCAGATGCTTAGATAAACCTGAAATTGAAGGAGTAATTTATGAATCTCATGAAGGTATTGTGGAGGTCATAAGTATTGGAAGGAAACGACATATAAAATTCTAAGAGCTGGATACTATTGGCCCTCTTTATTTTCAGATGTATATCAGCAGGTAAGAGCATGTATTCCTTGTCAGAAATTTGTTGGTAAACAAAAGTTGTTGTCATTACCTTTAAAACCAATTGCAGTAAATGCCCCTTTTCAGCAGTGGGGTCTGGATTTCATAGGAGAGGTAAATCCATCTTCCTCAAAACAACATAAGTGGATTTTGACTGCAACAGATTTCTTTACTAAGTGGGTGGAATCTATTCCCACAAGGAATGCCACAGATAAGGTGATCATAGATTTTATTGAAGAAAATATTCTTAGTAGATTTGGATGTCCACAGAGAATATTAACTGATAATGCAAAATCCTTTAAATCTAAGTCTTGGGGGGAATTTTGTGAAAAGAATGGCATCCTGTTGAAACATTCAACCCCTTACTATCCTCAGGGTAATGGTTTAGCTAAGTCATCAAATAAAAATATAATTTAGAGTATCAGGAAATTGCTGAAGCATAATAAAAGATCATGGGATTCTATGCTAAAGTATGCATTGTTGGCAGACAGAATAACTGTTAAGCAAGCAATTGGAACTTCTCCTTTCCAATTAGTATATGGTACAGATGCAGTTTTTCCTGTTCAGTTGGGTATCCCAGTGATGAAGTTTTTTCAAGACTGACAGGAAGAGCCTAATGATATGCAAAGAAGAATTTATGTAATGATAGAGTTACAGCAGAAACGAGAAAAAGTGGAAGAAAAGGCACAGCTATACAGGTTGAAGATTAAAGAAAGATTTGATAGGAGGATCAAAGATAATACTTTCTTAGTAGGAGACATGGTTTTGAGATGGGATGCTAGGAAGGAGCAAAAAGGAAAGCATGGGAAGTTTGATAAAATTTGGTTTGGTTCTTTCATAGTATCAAAGTTTTTGGAAAATAATACTTTTGTTCTACAGACCTTGGAGGGTGAGGAGTTGTCTAGTCCAGTTAATGGATGATTCCTCAAGCATTTTTACAGTTTTTGAAATGGATTCTTGTTTTTCATTGTATATACCGGTGTGAATAAACAGAATAAGGACTCCATAACCCAATGGAAATTTTGCAGACTAGCAGATAGCAATACATAAGGCATTGGTCTATAGGTTCTTAAAGCCTCACAAGGAGGACTTCATCACGCAGCAGGAGTAAGATGTTAGGTCATGTTTTTGTCTTTCATTGTTTTTTATACTTTTATTCATATTTTGAATCTTGCTTTTACTTTTTGTTTCAAAAAAAAATTTGTTGATAGGGACAATTTTCATTTTTAACTTTTAATTCTCATGATTTTTTATCTCTTAGCTTATTTTTACAAGTTTTGCTTTGATTTTATAATTGAGGGGTTTATATAAGACATATATGGATTTAAAAAGTTTTATAAATAGCATAAAAGTTAAATTTAGACCTCTAAACTAAGTGCAAACTCTTATCATTAGCTTAATATTGTGAAATCATTAAATTGGACTTTCTTGTAGCACAAGAAAAAAACAAATGCACTAGAGCGCTACAAGAAAATCACGCGAGCTAAAATCATCATTTTTCGGTCCAATTTCTTCAGGATTCTCTCACCTGAGGTGTCAATTACATTGTATGATGCATTTGATATGTGCCTTCTACAGTTTAATCACTAAAGCAGGTGGAATATCATCATAAAGGCGAGATCGTGTCATTTTCATGCAGAGCAGATATAATGATGACACTAGAGTATAATGAGACAAACTTGTTTGGGATTATGCTTTTTATCTAAAGGACATGAAGAATAAGTGAATATCGTGATGAGAAGATAGTGCTGAGAAATCAGGATTTTGAAACTGAACGAGAAATTAGGGCTTTCAGCAGTGACTGGCTACAGTGGTCCAAGCGGTTAGAGACAAGTGGAGCATGCAATTCGACACCTGACCATTGAAATAACCATATTCCAGCACTCTAATTGGTTATCTTAACAGGTAGTTCACATGCCATTGCCAGGGTTTTTAAATTTGGGGCTTTTCTGAAGAAATCACTAATGACAAATTCGAAGGCAGAATACTATTTTTTCACCTAATACATGTTGAATGATGAATTATTAACCAATACATTTAAAGTATTCATCATTTAAACAGTGGAATTCAGAGTAGAGCTTGTTGGAGGTCCCGGTACTGTATTCTAGGTTAGTCTGTTGAGATTTGAAGACATTTAGACTGTGGTATATTGACAGAAGTTGTTTAACCATAGTAAATATGAAAAAGAGTGGAAAAACTAACATGGACGAACCTTCAGATTTAAGTTGGGTGAAGAATTTTCCAGATTGTGCACAATTGTTTTCAAATGCAGGATAGTTAATGTTCTTTAAAAAAATTGAAGGTTATCATGCAGAAGTGTCTTACAAATTTGCTCAATGTCTAGACAAAGACATAGTGTCTTTTGACACCTTAAAGTTCAAATTAACTAATGAATTAATAGCTGAGGCAGCAGGGATCTTGGACGAGGGAGAGTTATGGTTTAAAAAGGTTCCATTCACCTTTAATGCTCAAAAATACTTACTTCCTGCTGTGATTGCAGATTGGGGAAAAGGTGTTCCAATCCAAAACCTTAAACCCGAATGGATTGAGCCCATTAAAGTCTTGCAGAGCTATGTTACCTGTGAGGGTAGATATGCCTTTGTTTTCAAATATCACTTTAGGTTTCTCCAGCATCTTAGTGATAAGTCTAAAATGAACTTACCTTTCTTCTTTCTGAAAAGTCTACAAAAGATGTCATGTAGGGTGAGTTAGCACCAAGATCATACAAAGCAGTCTGTTTTTCACTATGGACTCATTAAGCTCATCATAAGCACTGTATTACAGAAAAGGGAAAAGACTTGGGAGCATTTCATATTTTGGTCAGGATTCAAGGCTGATCAAGAGGAACAGTCTCAGAGAAAACAGATAGATAAAGGGGATACTTTGATTAAGAAGATTAGAAAAAAGGTAATAGTCAAGGATGAAGAAAATGTTAAACCAGGAGAAGTTTCAAACCAGGAAAATAAAAACTCTGAATTTGAACAGCGAGTTAATAATAATGAGAGCAAGACTTTACAGTGAGAAATTAAAGAAGCTAAACCTATTGTAGATGTTGTACCTGTAGAATCAATTCAAGATGTAAAAGAAGATATTGAGGATCAAAAGCAAAGCCCTATTACAGTACTATCAAAGGAGGATGAAAAAAACTTATTTGATGATGATAAAATTCTTGTCACTAATGAAGCTAGGGTTTATGCTAAGCAAGAGCTTCACACTCATTGTGATGAGGAAGCAGTGTCAAAAAGGAAGAAAATGAAGGTTGTTGAGTTTGCTTCAATCACTCATCAAGGAAAGACTCTAAAGATGTTGGGAGAGATTGTTTCAATTTGGAGACCTAAATTAAGACCTAAGACCAAACTTAGGTTAAACATGAAAAATTTGTTGAATCCCAAATTGGCTAAAGAAAAGGCTACACTGATAGATGATTCATCATCTGAAGACAAAGTGGATGATGGTGCAGATGGTAATAAAGGTAAAAATCCAATAGAATCAAAAGGAAAATCTATCATGACTGATACCAAGATTTCTGATATATTTCTGGAGATTCGAAATCAAATGTTTCAAGAACAGCAACAAAGTGAGGCAAAGAGTTCTTGTTTAGAGAAGAAGGAGAGAGTTGAAGGAGAAGTTCCATGCACTGCTAAAAGTGAAGAACATCCAACATTTCCTGTGACTTGTACAGAACTTATGAAAGAAGATGAGGAAATTTATAAGAAGCTGAAAATCCCATGGACAGCAAAAGGGATGCAAACATTAGTAGGAGACAAATGTATTGATTTTGAAAAAGAAAATTTACACAAAAGCATTAAGAAATACAAGTATCAGATTGAGTATATGCATGAAACTAATGATGGGCTAGTGACTGCAAACAGAAGACTTAGAGAAGATTTGGAGGAAGTTAACAGTCATTACCAAGAATTGATTAGAGTTTCAAGAGAAGCACTTAAAAGGAAAAGGAAAACAGAAAGACAGTTCACAGAGTTAAAGAAAACCATCCAGGACCTGCAACAGCATAATGAAGAGCTAACAAGGAGGATTGCAGACATGGAGACAAACCAATTGAAGGCGAGAAGGAAAGCTCAAGCATTGGAAGGAATTGCTTTACTAGCTGAAGCAGCTAAAGATTTGTAAAGTTAGTCAAGACAATCAGTTATTAGTTAAGTTTGAAAAGTTATTATATTTTTGTAAGGATGGTTTAGATGGAACTGTTCGATAGGTAGTCTTAAAACAGTCAGGGTTCAGTTATTCAACTAATTTTGAAGAATAGGATAAATGTAAGTCTGAAAGAAGACAAATGGTTCGATTTTTTGTTGACAAGGGGAGGCTATCAGGCTTGTTTATGAGCTAAGTAAAGACTCTTATGTGTTTTTGAGGACTAAACTATGAAATATATGCACTATATGCCCTTCAATTTATTGACTGGTTTCATTTATAATTTGTGTTAATTACTCAGCTGGTATATTCATTTCTTGTTTAATATTTTTATGCTTGGAATGATTGCCAACTATGGGTGAAATTCAATATTGTGTTTTCTGTTAGATTATGGTTTATATGTTATGCATCTCAGCCATTCAATGCTCATGATTTAGTGTTTACTTTGGTTTTATGAATGTTTTCCCTCTTGTCTTCAAACTGCTCAACCAAAAAAACCTCGAAAACCCTAAAAACCCTATTTTACTTTATTGAGATTATTGAGATTGTGTTGGCTTGTTCTCTTGTAATCTGGGAACAATTTTTGGCACTAACATCTTTGGCGTCGTTGCCAGGGAACGAAGTTGAAAACCATTTTTCCCTAGGATACTTATCATTTCACTGGTTGTAAGAGGTGAACTTAAACCAGCCAATCTTAAAGACTACTTTTCACCAGTATTTCATAGTGGCTATTAAGGGAGTTGGCACAAGAAACACACCTAGTTCACCTTTACAGTTGGGTGTCGCAGACCCAGAACAAATACTGAAAACAGCTAGGAAAATCAGAAGGTCTCAGTCATCACCAACTCTATATAACCTTGATCAGTTAGATATTTCATCACCTTTATCTTCCTTGAAGGGAGAAGAACAAAATTCACCTTGGTTGAAGCCTACAATTCCTGTCAGTAATTTTCAAGTTTTCACTGATCCTCAATCCTTCAAGAAAGAAAAGACAATATCTCCTGGTAAAATTCCTCTATTTCATCTAAAAGTTGGTAAAACTCCTTTTCAACCAAGTTCCAGTCAAGTATTTCCATCACCAAAACCAGTCAGTTTAAAAAATGGCAACCCAAAATCAACCATTATATATGATGGACCGAATGGTTGCAGCTAGGTATGCACCTTTAGTTTTGCCTCAGCCTTTGAATGCACTTCCTGGAGGTGATTACCAGAAATACCTGCCTAGGTTTAATGGACAAGGTGAAACTACAGCCGAGGAACATTGGGAGGCCTTTCTCAGTTATGTTGATAATCAAAATATTGAAGCTAAGGATGTAAGGATGAGGATGTTTGTAGAAATTCTTGATGGAGATGTCAAAAAATGGTTCAGGGAGTTTCCTGCAAATTCTATCACTATCATAGAAGAGCTTCAGGACCTTTTCATGAGACAATGGGGAGATACCAAGGATCATACCTATTATATAACTGAGTTTGGAGCCCTTAGGAGAAAGAAGGATGAAACCATAGCTGATTTTTCAAAGAGATTGAATAAAATGTATGGCAGAATTCCTGCAGAAATAAAACCTTGAGAAACATCTGCAAAACTTACATATGCAAATGCCTTTGATCATGAATTTTCCTTACTTCCAAGAGAAAGAAGACATGTTTCTCTACTGAACATGCAGGATGCAGCATTAGAAGTGGATTCTAATATATTAGCTTCTAATAGATTGAAAGGAAATAAAGATCAGCATATATATGACAGGAAAGGTAAGAAAGAGGCAGTTCCAGGGGTTTCAACATCTCACTCAGCAGAAGGTAAAATTGATGAAGTGGCCAAGCTAGTTAAGATCCTGACTGTAAAATTAAACAAGTTGGAACTAGAAAAGAATTCAAACAAACATGTTCAAGAAGGTGAAAGAAACCCTAACAATCAAAACCAATTCAGAAGACAGTTCGCACCTCATTTCATACCTAGAGAACGAAGAAACAATGACATACAATGAGAAATGAGAGAAACTCAGGATCAAAGAGTACCACCCCCTCTTCAGAATAATGTTTTCAATGAAGAAGAAATTGAAGAGGAAGTTTTATTTGAAGATACAGACCAGGATATGAATTATTTTGGAGAGCAGTTAACTGAGGGTTTTGTTACTGAAGAAGAATTTTTAAATTCAAAATACTATGATGTTGATATGTTTGAAACAGAAAATTATTTAAATATGGAAATGACTGCTGATGCATATCAGACTAAGCTAAAGAAAACTTTGAATTTGAGGTCAGGCCCAAAGCAAGTAGTTCAAAATCCAAAGAAGAAGGTAGTCGTACCTACTAAACAGCAATCTAATCCTATGTTAGAGAAAAAACAAATTCAGGATAAACAAAAGAAGAATACGGAAGTTGAAGAGGTAAACAAAAGTGTGCAGAATTTTAATCTGGAAAATGAATTAGGCAAAATTAAGATTCCTATGCCTTTTACTGAGTTAATGAAAAATCTTTCTTACAAAGATTTAGTTCTTAAAATGATTGGTTCAGCAAACAGTCAGCCTCTTTCTAATACAGTGAATTTACAAGAAGAAATCCCTTAAATCTTTATTGGATCAGCTTTAACTGAAAAAATTGAGAATGAAGCTAGTGCATCACCTCCTTTTTACATCACACTGACTATTCATGAACAAATGATACATAACTGTCTTTTGGATTTAGGAGCATCACACAACCTAATGCCAAAGGCTGTCATGGAGGCTCTAGGTTTGAGTATAACAAAACCCTATCATGATTTGTATGCTTTTAATTCACGAGCTGTAAAATTTTATGGAGTAATTAAAGATATGGTTGTTAATTTGGCTCATCTACCAATGAAGAGTGTGATTATGGATGTGGTAGTAGCAGACAGTACACCTAAATTTGGATTACTCCTCTCTAGATCTTGGGCAAAGAAAGTTGGTGGAACTTTACAAATGGATTTAACATATGCTACTATTCCTGTATTTGGAGGAGAAAGCAAAAGGTTGTACAGAGAACTACAGTTTGCCTATATTGTGACAGATGACAAGAACCCTACAAATCATCCCTTGTATGTTGTTGTTAAGGATTTGGGTACTTGTATGTTACATTTTAGTGATGATGAGAATACTGCTGGTTTGTTACAGGTTGAAAAGGAAAAGCCAGTTAAATGAATTAGGGAACAAGAAGATGAACTTTGGCAATTATACTTTGATGGATCATCTTGTAAGGAAGGCGTTGGAGTAGGGGTTCTTTTAATATCTCCTTGTGGTGAAACAATGAAGCTGATGTATAAATTAGATTTTATAACCACCAATAATACTGCAGAATATGAATCTTTGTTGTTAGGTTTGAAAGCTGCCAAAGATTTAGGCATTCAGCAGATTTCTGTATATGGCGACTCCGAGTTGGTTGTTCAGCAGGTGAGGAATGACTATCAAGTGAAACAAGATTTGTTGAAATTATACCGTAATGAGGTATGGGATATGATAGACAATTATTTTGTGGCTTTTAACATTACATATATTCCTAGGCACCATAATCAGACTCTTAATTACTCAGCTGGTATATTCATTTCTTGTTTAATGTTTTTATGCTTGGAATGCTTGCCAACTGTGGGTGAAATTCAGTATTGTGTTTTCTGTTGGATTATGGTTTATATGTTATGCATATCTGCCATTCAATGCTCATGATTTAGTGTTTACTTTGGTCTTATGAATGTTTTCCCTCTTGTCTTTAAACTGCTCAACCAAAAAAACCTTGAAAACCCTAAAAACCCTATTTTACTTTATTGTGATTATTGAGAATGTGTTGGCTTGTTCTCTTGTAATCTGGGAACAATTTCTGGCACTAACAGGAGTCAACAATTTTAAGTTATGCAAATGGTTGTAACAAAACATATAACCATTGGGAAATGGAGTCAAAACAGATAAACATAATACAAAGTTGCCTACAAAGAATCTCCACAAAGGCAAGATAATTGTTCAGCTACAGTCATTCATTAATTTTCAGGCAATAGGAAAGAAACATGAACAATCCATTAATATAGAGCATCACAAGATGAATTCCATATCAACTTTAGAAGAAATGTTTGTGGATATCTGAAACAATAGCCAGAGTATAACATGTATGAATTTTGAAACTATTAAACACTGCGTTCAAAGATGAAAAAAAACAAAATGCAAGGTAAACACTTAGAAAACATTCACAAGGGAAAGAGAGCACAGACTGTAACATAAACAACACATGAATCTTTGAAGATCAACTAGCATTCGGCTCTGTAATTTTATTCAAAAAATTTCTCACAAAAACATCAGTCCAATCTTACAGGTTCCAACCCCCGATACATCAATAAAATTCAAATATATACAAAAATAGTTTCTTCGGATAACATCAATAACCAACTTAATATGTTAATCATAAGTTCTTGTAACCATATCCCTAATAACTAGGAATAATAATTAGATGCTTAGTTTGAAATAACAGATTATCACGAACAACAGCTTCGTGAAACTACAACACCTAGCTTCATGAATGTAGTATGTATTTGGTCTTCCCAAATTTCTCCATGATTTTCCACTGTTCCACATTTGGAGTGTCGTACTCATTCATCTCTCTTATTGACACCTCCAAATCCACATAAGCTTCATAAGACACAGTCGGTAATCCTTTTTTAATAATTAAAAACCTATCCAATATTTCAAAGTCTTCTGTCAACTTTTCCACAATAACCTTTCCTATCAATCCTTCGACTAAATATTCAAATTTTGATAGATCTATGCGATTCTGTACCAATAAGATGTGATATTGTTCCTGGGAAAACAATCATCCTTCATCATCCCAAAAAGAAGGGAGTCCATCATCAAATAAATCTTTAAAAGTTGCCCTGAAATCCTTGATTTGAGAAGACATTTGATTCGCTTTATCCTACACAACTTTCATAAGTTGATGTTTATTGATAAACTTCTTCGCCCATAACACAATTACTACCTTGTCTTTGATCCCAATGTCCTGGTAACTGTTAGATACGTAGAAGTTGACTTTCGGAAAAAGATGGTGCAATGTCCCTTCTTCTTTTCACCGGTAGCGTGCAAACAAAATGAATTTACCTCGGTCAACTCACATTTTATACAACGAATAAGGATTTCAGGACCTCCAACAAGTTGTTTTCCCTTTACCACTTTCCTCAGCGGAACTCACTTAAAAACGCCACGTGGAAAGCGATTTGGATTCCGCTACCGCTCGTCCATTTTAATTATCGCACAAGTTTGAGCTCTCGATTAAACTATAACCATTGATAAGACTTCATCTCCTATTTGAAACGTTGGATCAAATCCATTCTATGCAATCCACCAGCCTTTGTCCTCATTTCAATCGTGCATCTTCACATCGTGGATTACTTTATGACCATAGATTTAATTTGCTTCATCTCCTGAGCGTCGATCTTGCTATCATGTTAACCCATTCCGCTTCTCCGTCAAAACTTCTTTCTCGTGCAACTTTCCCAACGGATCAATTTGCAACCTTAGATATGCACAATCACGAATCTACACCCTCCAATTTTGCAGTGAATTAATCAAAGTGAGCATTTTGATAAAGACTCGTGAATACTAACCTTTTACCATTTTTTAATATATGCCTTTATCATTTCTTGATCATATCCTTCCTCAATTGTTCAACATAGAGGGTGTTAACAACTGGCTCCAACTGGGGATGATATCCTCCCTGTGAGGTATCAAAGAGCTCATAGACCAGGTGCCTGCTTCTAACTTTTGTATCCAAACCTCCAAACCTTTTTTTTTCAGATATATATTTTTTCTAAATAAAGAAAAATGGCTACCCTCCAAAATCTTGGGGCCTTCAATCCATGCTTCAAATATATTCGGTTCGCCATCTGTACTGCTTTTAAGAAAATAAATATTTATAAACTATGGTACAAATTTTACCTTCCACCTTAGGATAGGTAATGTTTTAAAAATCTTCCATTAACAAGGTTACTATCCAGCGAAACCCCATTTGGATATTCCAGAATGAATGCATTTTCCCCTCTATGACCTGCAATAACATAAGGACCTACCCACATGTGATCAAATTTTCCATGCTTGTCTTCCCTAGGAGCATCCCATTTTAATACAAGGTCATCAATTTGGAACTGTTCTTCTTTCACTCTTCTATCAAAGGTATTTTTCAATTTTTCTTGGTGTATCTGCACTTTATCATAAGCTTTATTTATTTGCTCCTCCAATTCGATAATTTGGTTTATTCTTCTCTGCATATGGTTTGGCTCGTCCTGCTATTCCTCAAAATATTTCATAACTGGTACACCCAATGATGCTCGGAAAATGACTTTAGTTCCATATACCAATTGAAAAGGAGACATTCCAATTGCCCTTTTAGTGCTAATTCTATCAACCCACAAAGCATAGTTAAGCTTGGTGTGCCAAGCTCTTTTGTTATCTTCTAACAACTTCTTAATAATTCTTACCAAACTCTTATTAGAAGACTCCGCCAGTCCGTTTCCCTGTGGATAGTAAGGAGTTGAATGATTTAGATTGATATGATATTTATGACAAAAATTAATCATATTTTTGGACTTAAAAGTTGTTGCATTATCAGTCACAATTCTTCTAGGACACCCAAACATAGCCAATATATTTTCTTCAAGAAAATCCATAATTACTGTCTCAGTAGCTCTCCTGGTAGGTATTGCTTCAATCGACTTCGTGAAATAGTCTGTAGCTGTTAAAATCCATTTATGTTTTCCTAAAGAATTTGGGTTTATTTCTCCAATAAAATCCAAACACCACTATTGAAAAGGAGCTTCTATTGTTATTGGATTAAGAGGAAGTGGAATCACCTTTCTCTTACTCTCAAAAATCTAGCATTGGTGGCATGTACTAGTTTCTTTGTACACATCCAAAAACAATGATGGCCAAATAAAAACCAGCTCTCAAAATTTTGTTTCTTGTCACTTTCCAAGAGTGATGTCCCCCACAGTCTCCTTTATGAAATTCCTTCACCGTTTACTGGCCTTCATTTTCCAAAAGGCAATTAACTAACACACCTCTAGGATCCTTCCAATAAAGATACTGATTTAAAATACATAATTTAGCATCTTTCAACTTCACAGATATTGCTCTAGTTTTAATTAATCCTGTAGGAGCTTGTAAGTTTTCAAGAACATAAACTATATTAGAATACCATGGAGATGTAGTAAAATCAATCATCACCTCCACCCCTATGTCCAACTGATGAAATTGACTGGATAAGAAATTAAGCTGTAAAGATTCAAATCTGTCAACATCTTTGTGAGTCCTTTCCCTTTAATCAACTTGGTAGGCCTAATTTCTATATCATACTCCAATAATGTTGCTATCCATTTCGCTCTTCTTCCTTTTGGATCAGGCTGTGTAAGAATCCCTTTTACTGCACCATTTGGAACATGAGCAATTATGTGTGAATGAAGAATATACACCCTGAAATATTTTAAGGCCTTAACCAAAGCATACGCATGTTTCTCCATAATGCCGTATTTTAATTCCCCATCTCTCAACATCTTACTGAAAAAGGATATAGGTTGCTCCATATTTTCATTATTCTTCTGTAACAAAACTGCAGCAATAGTATGTTCTGAAGCATACGAAAATATTAAGAAATATTTATTGAAGTTTGGACTCACCAGCACAGGAGCTTCTGAAATAGCTTGTTTTATTTCTTTAAAAGATTTTTTAGCCTCTACTGTCCACTTTATTTCATTACCATTTCTCAGCATATTTGTGATATTCATTAATATTTCAACAAAACTAGGAACAAAACTTCTCAAGAAATTTACCTGCCCCAGGAACGATTGTATTTCTTTTTTGCTTCTTGCTTCCCCTACCTTCAAAATTGCACTGACTCTATTAGGATCAATCTTTATTCCATCCTTTCAAATGATGTGACCCAATAAATTCCCTTCCTCTAATGCGAAATTGGATTTTTTTGGATTCAATGATATACCAAATTTTCGGCATTTTATAAAAAAAAATTCCAAATGGTGAATATGGTCCCTGTCAGATCTTGAATACACCGTGATATCATCCATATAAATTACCACAAATTTACCTATTTCTCCTACAAAAGCAATATCCATGGCACGTTGGAAGGTAGCCCCTGCATTCATCAAACCAAAAGGCATCTTCGCATACATAAAAGTGCCCCATGGTGTGGTAAAAGCAGTATTTTCTTGATCTTTAGGTAACACTTTGATCTGATTGTATCCTGAAAAACCATCCATAGTTGAAATTCTTTCTGCTCCGACCACTTTCTGCAAAACATGATCCATCTTTGACAAGGGATAATTATCTTTCGTTGAGACTTTATTCAAATTCATGAAATCTATACAAAGCCTTATTTCTCCGTTTTTCTTTTTGACAAGAACCAAATTAGCAACCCACCTTGAGAATCTCAAAGTCACAATAATTTTGGCATCAAACAGTTTTTTGATCTCCTTGTCAATAACTGGCAACAGCTTTGGATTTATCCTTCTAAGTTTCTATCTGAAAGGTTTTTCTCCCAGTTTGATTGGAATAATATGTTGTATTATTGAAGTATCATATTCCTTGAGATCCTCATAACTCCAGACAAACACATCTGTATATTTCTTCATCAAGTTCACGTACTCTTCCTTTTCTTTGGCAGGCAAATTTTTAGGCAGCTTCACAATCTTTGGATTTTCTTCAATACCAATATTTCTATCCTCAATAGCATTATCAGCAGGTTTCACTTTTGGATCTTTTGCAACATCATTTTGATCAAAAACCTTCTCTAAGGGAATCAAACCTCTTGGGATAAAGTTACTTTTTAATTGAATGATATCCTTTCCTCCTAGAGTTTCTTTTAATTTTTCAATATTAATCATTTCTTCTTCACTTTCTTCAGCATCTTGGAAATTTTCACAATTATCATTTTCACCATCAATATGAGTATTCACAAATTCCCCTGATAATTCTAAAAATCTTTTTATTTGCATATCATCTTCAAATACCTGCCAATATTTAGAATTATTAGGTATGTACGGTCTATTTACAATATGCACTTGGTATTCTTTTTTACCAGCACTTGGAGTTTTAAATTTACTAGCAACAACTGCCAAATAATCAGCTACTGTGTTTTCATATCTAGGAACCACCTTAATTGTATGTTCTGTAAAATAGTTACCAAACATATCCCAGACTTCGTTTCTATAATCCCTCATCTGGGGATGTCTAGTTTGATAACTGTCATTCACCTGGTTTATTACAAGCTCTGAATCTCCCATAACTCGTATCCTTTGTGCTCCCAGATCTTTCAATGCATGCAGCCCAAGTAATAAAGCTTCATACTCTGCTACATTATTTGTGCATTCAAATGTTAGTTTATATGATAAAGCTTTAAAATCCCTGATAGGAGAAATTATGTATACACCAACACCAACACCAACTTTTTCCACATACCCATCAAAATACATGGCCCACAATCCATCTATTTTCTGTTTCTTTTCGAAAACATCTTGCTCCTTAACTTCTTCTTCATTCTTTTCAGATTTAGTTTGCAATGTAGATTCTAGATCACATGAGACAGTATCATTAAAGAAAATAGAAGAGCCCAAATCAGTATCAACAGCATATATATGATGAATATCAGGTCTATCTTGGCTGCTTACTACATAAGGAGTTCTCTTCTCACTGTATAACCTCCTACTCCAATTTTGGACAGGAATAGTGGCGTATGACATGTCCATCTATAAAATACCCTTTAACTTTGAAGTCCAAGATCTTGATAACAATATTCCAAATTTTGGTGGAAGGTCTACTACTACAACATCCATCACTACTGTTTTGGCTGGCAATTTATTTAAAGATACCACCATATCTTTAATCAAACCAAGACACTTCACCCTCTTAGAATCAAAGGAATAGAAATATTTATATGGCCTCATAATTTCCAATCCCAAACTTTGCACTACTCCTTTAGGCATTAAATTATGTGATGCACCTGAGCCTAACATGGCATTATGTACAACCATATCATGCACATTCAAACTCAAATAAAATGGTGGAACTTCTTCATCATCTATACTTTCAACCTTTGGCCCAAATAAAATAGTAGGATTATCATCTATCAATTGTAAAATGTCTGATTGAAACTCTCCTTGACCTTTAACCATTATTGTTATCGTATCCATGTATCCATTATTCCTCAACAACTCATTAAAAGGAACAGAAACCTTCAATTTTGAAAGTTCATTCTGCAAATTGAAGATAGAAGTAACTTTCTCTACATCCGTTGGTGCCATTTGTTTCATTTTTTTTATGTTTTATTCTCAACTTCTTTATTCGCAACGGGATCTTTTTGTATTTCCTTTCCTTTTTTTGTATTTAATGAACTAGTGGAAGGCTGGTTTGAATTTGGCCTCCCTTTGTTTACAACAACATATTTGTTTCTCAACCTAATATTCCTTTGTACATCATCCACAGCATGCAAATAACCCCTCTGATACTGCTATGATTCCTTCTCAAAATCATCATTACCGTATTCCTGTGCAAACATATGATGTTCTTCTTCAGTGAGGTATATCTCTGAATCTAATTCCCTGAAAAGATGAATTTCATTTTTAGCGGGCTCTTCTTCATCTGCAACATAATTCTCAGGGAAAGGTGGTCTAATCTGTTGTTCTTCTTGATTCCTTAGATTTCTCATATCTCTCTGCCTATTTTGTGGAGGCATAGGAGGATTTGGCCTTCTAAAATTTGGATTTTTTATTTGAGGCTCATCTTGTTCTCTATTAAATGATCTATTGTCCATAGTCAATATATCCATTAACTTCTCCATTGTTTTTAACATCATTTCAAATTTAATATCACTGGCAGAAGAAGTAGAAGGCATATTTTCTTCTCTAATTTTCCTCCTATCAATATCTCTTTGTTTCATCTTTCCACTCGCCATCATATTTGCTTCCACTTCTAAAGTATCCGTGAACATAGCAGCAAGACTCACTGACTTTCTCTCCCTTAAGGAAAATGCAAATTCATTATCAAAGGCCTCGGCATAATGAAGTTTAGCAGCAGCTGCAGAAGGCTTTATATCTTATGGAATGGAATTATAAACTCTCATAAATCTGCTTGAAAATTCATGAACATATTCAAAATCTCCTTTCTTAAGATTATTGTATTGGGACAGAAGCTGTAAAGGGCTTTGTTTATCATCCCACCTTTCTAAGGTAACAACAAAAACCACTTTTAGAAATAAATTGGCTTTTCTTTCCAGAGAGGGATCTCTCAGATATAAATTTAACAAGGCTAGATATTGGAGTCAACAATTTTAAGTTATGCAGATGGTTGAAACAAAACATATAACCATTGGGAAATGGAGTCAAAACAGATAAACATAATACAAAGCTGCCTACACAAAATCTCCACAAAGGTAAGATAATTATTCAGCTACAGTCATTCATTGATTTTCAGACGATAGGAAAGAAACATGAACAATCTATTAATATAGAGCATCACAAGATGAATTCCATATCAACTTTAGAAGAAATGTTTTTCAATATCTGAAACAATAGCCAGAGCATAACATGTATGAATTATGA
This sequence comes from Pseudotsuga menziesii, assembly GCA_001517045.1. Lineage (NCBI taxonomy): Eukaryota > Viridiplantae > Streptophyta > Pinopsida > Pinales > Pinaceae > Pseudotsuga > Pseudotsuga menziesii. The sequence goes on along the minus strand of LPNX010682742.1, from coordinate 161,357 downwards.
AACTATTAAACACTGCGTTCAGACATGAAAGAAAACAGAATGGAAGGTAAACACTTAGAAAACATTCACAAGGGAAAGAGAGCACAGACTGTAACATAAACAACACATGAATATTTGAAGATCAACTAGCACTCGGCTCTGTAATTTTATTCAAAAAATTTCTCACAAAAACATTAGTCCAATATTACAGGTTCCAACCCCCGATACATCAATAAAATTCAAATATATACAAAATAGTTTCTTCCAAGAACATCAATAACCAACTTAATCTGTTAATCATAAGTTCTTGTAACCATATCCCTAATAACTAGGAATAATAATTACATGCTTAGTGTGAAATAATAGATTTCTTGATTAAAGCAAACTCCATAATCGCAAGGCATCATGAACAACAGCTTCCTGAAACTGCAACACATGTCTTCATGAATGTAGTATGTATTTGGTCTTCCCAAATTTCTCCATGATTTTCCACGGTTCCACATTTGGAGTGTCGTACTCAATCATCTCTCTTATTGACACCTCCAAGTCCACATAAGCTTCATAAGACATAGTCGGTAATACTTTTTTAATAATTAAAAACCTGTCCAATATTTCAAAGTATTATGTCAACTTTTCCACAATAACCTTTCCTGTCAATCCTTTGACTAAATCTTCAAATTTTGAATGAGCCATGCAATTCTGTACCAATAAGATGTGATATTGTTCCTGGAAAAACAATCGTCCTTCATCATCCCAAAAAGAAGGGAGTCCATCATCAAATAAATCTTTAAAAGTTGCCCTGAGATCCTTGATTTGAGAAGACATTTGATTCGCTTTATCCAGCACAACTTTCATAAGTTGATGTTTATTGATAAACTTCTTCGCCCATAACACAATTGCTACCTTGTCTTTGATCCCAATGTCCTGGTAATTGTTAGATACGTAGAAGTTGAATTTTGGAAAAAGATGGCACACTGTCCCTTCTTCTTTTCACCAATAGCATGCAAACAAAATGACTTTACCTCGGTCAACTCACCTTTTATACAACGAATAAGGATTCCGGGACCTCCAACAAGTTGTTTTTCCTTTACCACTTTCTTCAACGGAACTCACTAAAAAACGCCACGTGGAAAGCAGCTTGGATTCCGCTACCGCTTGTCCATTTTAATTATCGCACAAGTTTGAGCTTTGAATTAAACTATAACCATTGATAAGACTTCATCTCCTATTTGAACCGTTGGATCAAATCCATTCTACGCAATCCACCAGCCTTTGTCCTCGTTTCAATCGTGCATCTTCACATCGCGGATTACTTTATGACCATAGATTTAATTTGCTTTATCTCCTGACCATCGATCTCACTATCATGTTAACCCATTTCGCTTCTTCGTCAAAACTTCTTTCTCGGGCAACTTTTCCCAGTGGATCAATTTGCAACCATAGATCTGCACAATCACAAATCTACAACCTCCAATTTTGCAGTGAATTAATCAAAGTGCGCATTTTGATAAAGACTCATGAATACTAACCTTTTACCAATTTTTAATATATGCCTTTATCATTTCTTGATCATATCCTTCCTCAATTGTTCAACGTATAGGTTGTTAACATTAGGAACCCCCTGTTTTCTCTAGTCACGTCATATTTTTCTTTCATCCTTCCCGACATCACAGTTTCCTGGTATTTCCTTAAAAAGGGTGTTGGATCTATATCTACGAATGGTAGTCCTGTAAATATTGAAATGAGTTCGATATCCACATAGATTAGTTTATCGAGCCGTATGTAGCCACGATGAAAAGACACTAATAACTTTTTGACAGATGTATTTCTTTTTGAGCTTTTTCCAAAGTGTGGCATATACCACAATGGTAATATTCCTGATTGGTTTAGCCCTCTGTCCCATTGAATTGGAACCAACTGCTTCGGACCATCTGGTGTATCCTACACATTGATCATGTAGTTGTCCCTGTCTAAATATTTTTGTTTCTTTGTATCATGGTCAGCGAAGGATAGCTTCCGCAACTTTGGAAAAATATCCTTCAACACCTTAACTCCTTTCGGCACCAATGGTGCTACCAACGAAACCCCTGACTTCTTTGAGATTCTAACCTTTGGCACATCAGAGCGTCCTAGTGGCATGTATGGCGGAAAAATATTTCTAGTTTTTTATTCTTTGTCCTATTGACATGGTGACGTTGGTGGTGTCATTGTTTTTCCTTTCCTCTTTCTATTTCCACTGTGCTTCCCCCATGTAGTTCCAGACGAACCTGGTCTGTCTACATGTGATTTTTCTAAAGGCCTAATTAGAAATTGATCAACTACTGGAGTGATCTGCTCAGAAACTGGTGTAACCTCTGCCTGTGGTAATATATATATAGCAGTATCTTCCATGACTATCGTAGGTGATGCAGTCGCAACCTCATATTCAACAGTTGCACTTGCGTTTGAAATCGAAATGACCATATTTGGAACAATTCTCATCGACTCTTACAATTGCAGACAACAATTGCTCTTCTCACATGAAAATAGGATGAAAATTAGATTTGGGTTCCAAGGTTGATATCATCCATCCATTCTCTGCACGCACGCTTCACACGCACGGGAAATCAATAGGAATATATCTGTCCTTTCAGTCACATGGACTCTAATCATCCAAATAATTAAGGAAACATATATGGATGCTGCCATTTAGTTGTCACATCAAGTGGTAGTTATTTACATAAAGACAGACATGACCAAAAAGCACGTCGCCAAAATATCTTGGGATTTTGAAATTAATGACATCGAGTTGTCACTTCTGCGATACCAGTATTCCTTGTGACAGCATCGCACTCCCTACAACCTGTATTTCTCCTTCGACAGATTTCATTTTCTTGCGACAGCGTCGCACTCCCTGCGACCTGTATTCTTCCTTCGACAAATTTCCTTTTCTTGCGACTGTCGAAGTGTCCTCGCACTGAATTTATGATCTGCGCCAGATACCGAGTCTGAGGAAGTTTTCTTCTTACTGGGGCAGGCAAGCAGTATGCGACCAAAAACTTACATACATACATACATACATACATATATATATCTGTGTGTGTGTACATATATATATATTATGTGATCAAGTCGATGTTATCATGATACGCCTTCATGTTGTTGTAACTGTAACTTCGAAAGATATTCTAATGTATATTAATAGTGTATATTGTTGTACCCCCATCGGAGATGTGTGTTCCCCTTTTGGGGATGTCATCATTGTGTATGGTCACTGTTCGTTGTAAATCAAAGAAATAGTCCGCGGTTAAATAAATGAATATGTATTTATGAGTATTCTTAGGTAAGTCGGACCCAAAGGTAACCTGTCTGACCTAGTAGTTGAGTTAACAACTCAATAGAAGAATATAAATAGGGAGGCACCCTCCTCATTTGACACACATCCACTTTCTCTCTCGTGTGAGCCTTAGGATAGAGAGGAAGAGGAGGAACAGAGAACTGTTGCAGACATATTGTTCTTGGGTTATTATATCTTGTCATCTTGTCTTTGTGACAGAACTATTCTGGGGAATTTTGCGGGGTTTTCTCCTTTGTGGTTTCCCCAATGAAAATCAATGTGTCTTGTGTATATTGTGTACCTTAAGTATCTTTGTTATATCGTTGTGCTTGTTATTCTTTCAGATAAATATCCTAAGTGAATTAACTTAGAAAAACTAGCATGGCATCAGAGCCACTCTAAAATAAGGCACTATGCAGCCAAAATACAGCTGCAATGGGAGCTATTGCAAATTAGAGTTTCATACTTGAAAACCCTAGAATACTAAATCTAGTCATCTAGGAACCTTCTCTATAACTCGATATTGGAGAAGGAACATGAGTCAAAACTTTTACATGCCTAAGATTAAATCTTGTTGTACCTTGTGTGTAATTTTTAGCCTCATATTCATTATACTTCATGAGATATGATTCCTCCAAATCAGTGTGCCAACCTCCTCCATAAATTATCCATAAACATGTGACCTAGGGTGGATTGCTATATATCAGGATAAGAAGGTCCAAATGAAATTTCACAAGATGATACAGGTAGGGCACGGACTGTAGTTTCTGTGGTCCTATTTTCATATCCCGAATGTGAAACAATGACACATGGGAGGTCGTACAAGTTTTCTATGTTCAACAATCCTCAAATCAGTCACATTGGGAAACTTATCATAAGTCCCACTTAGTGAATCCAATTTTTCTAGAACCTATGGGGTTGGAAAGAAGACATATCAGGATACCTCAGTGCGAAGTTTTGTACCTTGAGGAGAAGAAACTTTGTAGATATACTAGAACCAATATCAGATAATTTTGTAGAAGAAATTGGAGAAACTAGGGATTCTTATTCTGGGAGATTCCCACCACTGTTTTCATAAAAGGAGTACATTGGACAACTCGCCTTAAAGAGGAGCATCCTTTTGTCCAATCGGCAGTTTGAAATTCCAAGTTTGGAAAAATAGGTTTCTTTAACAAACCCTATATCAACTAGCTCTAGAACCAGGTCGAACACCTCAAATTGGTAAGATCTAAATCCTTGCTATTTCCATCTGAGGTTCTCATTTCAAAATGAATCATCACACCCAGCTTGATGATAATCTTGGTGAAGATGACAACTTCTGAGCATGGAAGTATAGTAACTTCCTTACTTGGATCAGTATATCGATAAGAAAGTTCAAGAGCTTGAGGGAGATGAGGCTAAGGCTAGAGTCAAGAGAATTATTGCATATTCTATTAAGGATCATCTCATCCCTCATGTGTCATCCTTGAATACACCAAAGGAAGTGTTTGATGCTCTGATGAATTTGTTCAAAGTAAACAACATCAATTAGAAGTTGACATTGAGCAACTAGTTGAATATTATGAAGATACAAAACTCAGAGACCATGCAATCCTACTTCACAAGGGTTGCTCAAATAAATAAAAACTTGAAGCAGTCAAAGAAGAAGAAGAGAATGTTATGACCACCTTGAATGGCATCCCAAGATCATGGGATTCATTCATTCAAGGAATATGTGCCAGAAGGAAGTTTATTACCTTCAACAAACTCTGGGAAGAGTGCATACAAAATGAATTTTGGCTCATAACAAGAGAAGAGAAGATGGGAGAAACTGAAGATCAATCTCTCACGATTCAAAGAAGAAAGAGAATATTCCTCAAGCAATGAGTAATATGTACTATAATCCAGAAGGATTCAATTCATGAAGAACCTCTCAGCCATCCCAGCATTTGAATAAGAAAGGATGTAGTTGTGAATGAAGAAGATGATGAAGTAGAAGACTCTAGTTATTCTTGCAAGGACATAAGGATCAAGAAGGAGTCTACCCACCAAACAAACAATATAATTGTTCAATTGTCATTTCATGATATTTTTTGGTTGTGAACTTGTTTATATTCAATTGATCTATTATGCATGTTTGCATTTATACTACTAAATTGCACATGATGGGTAAGAATTCAATGATGTACAATATTCCATTGCTACTTATATAGCTTGAAACCTTTTTGTTGACAGATTGGGAGTAGTACACACTCTTCATAATATTGGGGTAAAAGGTATCTAGAAGTTACCATATGTGTATGGGATGTGGATGAATGTTGTAGCATTGGCTAAGACACTTGCATGACTGTGACACTTGCATGACTGTGTGACATATACATTAATGCATTATATTAATATGTTTTGGAAATAATAAAATGTTTATAATCATGCAACTGAACTTGACTTGTATATCGTTCCAAAGAACAAGTAAGGACATTTCAGTAAAGGAACCTGAAGCTCCCCAGGTCAGAGATACCTTGGTGAAAGAAAGAGCTTTAGAAAAATATAAAGACAATAGTAGATCCACCTCAGGAAATGAAGACCATCTTGGGCACAAGAGATCATCCAAGATATAGAAAAGTATGACATAAATTCCAAAGAAAGTAAGAGGCCTCCGACAAACTCTAGTTATGTGGCACTATTGAGTGACATCATTTATGCAGATTCTTCTAGCTATGAAGAAGTATCCAAGGAGAAATGAAAGAAGACTATGATCAAAGAGTACCACTTGATCATGGGGAATGATGTCTAGGATGTGGTTCCGAGTCCTGAAGGGAAGTCCGTAGTGTCTTCCATATGGATCTAAAAGATCTAGCATGCAACATATGGCAACATCAAGGGATACAAGGTAAGATTCGTAGCATGAGGCTTCTTGCGGAAAGGAGACATTTCCACCAGTTGCAATGTACACTTCCATTAGATCCATACATGTAGGTATGAGATGGGATATACACCAGTTGGATATCAAGACAACATTCTTAAATGGTGTAGTCGAGGAGGAAGTGTATGTAGAGTAGCCACTAGGATTCGAGACATGTGACAGGTAGACTCATGTGAGAAACTTAAAGAAGGCCTTGCATGAGCTCAGAAGGAACCCATGGGATAGCACATTCAGTTACATGAGGAGCTTGAAGATCACCTAGAGTGATGAATATCTTAGCCTTTGCTATAAGGTTGAAGATAAAATCCTATAGAGGACGACAAGATCACAGATGTGTGGAAGAGGAACTTTTCAACAAAGTTCAAGATAGAGGATCTTGGTATCCAATGACCTTAGATAGATACATAGAAAATCAGTAGTAGAAGAAGCTACTTGTCACTCCAACACAAAAAATTTCAATACATAGATTTCAAAATGCAGACGGAGAATGATGCTCCACCTCAAAGGGAGTGACTGCAGAGTACCTCCGAGTTCGAGAATACTGAAATAGTACAGTAGGATGGGAAACTAACTGATTGGGCTAGGATTTATTGAGAATAAACTGGATTCCAACCTTTACTTCAAGGTTGAAAGCGGAATACCAGAGATGCTCCTGATATATGTCGATGACATGTTCCTGATAGGAGAGGATGAACTCAATGAAGATGCAAGGACGAGACTTGTTGATGTATTTGTAACTTCGAAATGTATTCACTTGTATATCTTATGTATTGTACCTTGATGTTCATTCCGAGAAGTATTTGTAATGTAATTGAGTTATGTCATGCCCCGATGTTCAGATTGGGAGATTCAATAATGTAAACAAGTCATGTAAGTCATAGAGTATAACCCTCCTTATTGATCAAGGGTTAAAGTCCCCGCAATTGTGGGTCCCTAGGGTTATTAGACTCTCCTAGAGAATTCGGCCCTAGTGAGTTATTTTCAAGTTGATATTTAGTATAAATAGAGAGGGAGCCTCTCTATTTAACACACATTCATACACATTCACTCACACTCAGTTGTAGCGCATAACTGAGAGAGAGAGAAGAAGCTAGGACAAGAGAGAGAGAGAGACTACTATTGTCGGGAGATCATCTTACTGTCTTTGGGTTTCACTTTTGTTGCTGATTCTATCTCTTAGGAAGTTATGGGGTTTTCTCCTTTATGGTTTCCCTAAGGAAAATCTTTGTGTTCATTATCTATTCTGATTGATTGTTGTGCTTGTTATTCTCTCAAATAAGATCCTCAGATCATATAGCTTAAATGTTAAAAATCTAACATGGTATCAAAGCTAACCTGAGAATAAGACATTGTGCAGCTGCTGAAGCTAGGGCTTCCTACTTTTTGGATCTCTCTCCAAAAATTTTCAGCAAAAGGAGGCTAGGCTGAGTCTCCTCCTGGGCGCATCTTTCTGTCGAAGCAGAATCTAATTCTGAGCATCTTCAGTTTTTGAGTGAGCCCAAGCTTGGATTGATCTCCTCCCCAAAATATAAGTTTAGAGATCAAGATCAAAGTTTTTGGTTGGGTAGAACTCCGGGAAATAAACCCTAATGTGCTCCTGAACCAGAAAACCAACTCTGTAGAAATTCAGCTCCAGATCCAGTTCCAACATCTTAACCTAGTAAGATCTAAATATTTTGTATTTCCATTTGAGGTTCTCTGTTAAGATGTCTCATCATACCAAGCTTGATGAAAAGCTTGAGGGAGCTGATAACTTTCGAGCTTGGAAGTATAGGATCTCCCTGGTCCTGGAAGAAAATGAGTTGGACTCTTACATCAATGAAGAGGTTCTAGTTCCAGAGGGAGATGAGGCTAAGGCCTTACACAAGAATAAATTGGTCATGGCTAAGAGGATTATTGTTGATTCAATCAAGGATCACCTCATACAACAGGTGTCTTCTCTAGAGACACCTAAAGAGATGTTTGATTCCCTAACCAAGTTATTTGAAGGGAAGAACATAAATCAGAAGATGACTCTGAGAAACCAATTGAAGAATGTAAAGATCCAGAATGCAGAGACTATCCAATCTTACTTTACAAGGGTCTCTCAGATCAAGGAAAAGCTTGAAGTGGTAGATGAAGAAGTAGAGAATGTAGAAATTGTGATGACCACCTTGAATGGCCTCCCTAGGGCATGGGACTCTTTCATTCAAGAGATCTATGCCAGAAAGAAGCTATTCAAGTTTAGCATACTGTGGGAGGAATGCTCACAAGAAGAAGCTTGAATATCAGCTCGAGAAGAAAATATGGGAAGTGAAGATCAAGCTCTCATAGTACAATCCAAGAAAAGCAGAACAGACCATCACAGAAGTCAGCACTCTCACCGGAAGAAAAACACTAGAAATTCTAACAAAGATTTGTCTAAGTACATTTGCTTTACATGTGATGAAAGAGGACACCTTGCAAGAGATTGTCCTAGAAACAAAGATAGATCTCACAAGAGGAAGGGAAACAAGAAAATACATCATGCTCATGTTGCAGAAGATGATGAGCCTTTGAAGAAGAGAATCAAACAAGAAAGTGATGATTCTTCAAGTGATGAAGAATATGTTTTGATTTCCACTCTCACGGGAAACATCACACATGGAAGCAATGATTTCCTTATAGACAGTGGAGCTTCCAAACACATGACGGGATTCAAAGAATCATTTGTGAGACTATCAGAACATGAATCACCCCACAAGGTGAAACTTGGGGATGACTACCAATATCCAATAGAAGGTAGTGGAGAATACTCCTACAAATTTTACTCTGGAAAGTCTATGAAAATGAAGGATGTCCTATTTGTACCAAGACTAAAGAAGAACCTTCTCTCCATCTTTGCATTAGATGCAAAAGGTATAAGAGTTGCATTTATAGATGGCCAAGTCATCATGTGGCCAAAAGGAAAGACTATTGATGATGCAGTAGTAATTGGAGAACAAGAGGGAGGAATATACATATTAAAGGCCCAACCAGAACAAGCTTTGGTTCATGACTCAGTAGAACCCAATGAACTTTGGCATAGAAATCTTGCAATGTACACTATAGGGCACTACCACTTGCAAGCAAAGTTGTTGAAGGTCTTCCAGAGATACAAGCAAAACATGAAGGAGTATGCAAGGGATGTGTGAAAGGAAAGAACACAAAGAAGACATTTCCAAGTAGTGAAAGCAAGGCTAAAGGAATCTTGGAAATCATCCACTCTAATGTATGCGATCCAATGTCATCCAGTTCATTAAGCGTGTATGTATACTATGTTTCTTTCATTGATGATTTTTCTAGAAAGACATGGATATAATTCATGAAGAACAAAGATGAAGTATTCAGCAAGTTCAAGGAATTCAAAGCCTTGATCGAAACTACACAAAAAAGAAGATCAAGATTTTTCGATCAAACAATGGCGAAGAATTCACATCAAATGAATTCAAGGAATTATGCAAATATTTAGGGATTAAGAATGCGTTGACCACTCCATATAATCCAGAACAAAATGGGGTTGCAGAAAGAAAGTATAGATCGATCATGGAAGCTGCAAGGGAAATGCTTCATGATCAATATATTCCTATGCATCTATGGGCAGAAGCTGCTAGAACAGCTATGTATGTACAGAACCGTACTCCACATAGAGTGCTCAAGAACAAGACACCTGAAGAAGTGTTTTTCGGCAAGAAACTAGAAGTCAGTTATCTCAGAATATTTGGTTGTCCAGTGTACATACACATTCCAAAAGAAAAGAGGACAAAGTTAGATCCTTCAGGAAGGAAGGGTATATTTGTGAGATACCCTGAAAGCTAGAAGGCTTACAGAATATACTTCCGAGGATTCAAGAAGGTCGACATCAGTAGGGATGCAACATTTGATGAAGACTCAGCTTACAACAAATCCATAAAGAGACCTGCTGAAGAACCTGTAGAAACAAAAGTACCCAGAATTCATGACACAACCATGAATGAAGCAATTCTAGAAGAAGATAGAGAAATAGAAGAACCTCAAGAACCTATAGATCCACCTCAGGAGAAGAATAGTGGGTACAAGAAGCTATCCAAGGTGCAGAAAGATATGGGGCTCCAGAAGACATACACGGAGAAAGGAAAAGAACCAGGTCCTGCTCCAGTTATGTATCCCTATTATGTGACTTCATTGATAAAGAACCTTCCAACTATGATGAAGCGATAGAAAAGAAAGAATGGAAGGATGCTATGATTGAAGAGTATCAATCGATCATGAAGAATGATGTTTGGGATGTTGTCCCAAGACCAGAGGGGAAGTATGTTGTGACTTCCAAATGGATCTATAAGATCAAGCATGATACAAGATGGTAGCATAGAGAAATAAAAAGCAAGATTTGTGGCTTGTGGTTTCTCCCAGAAAGAAGGAATAGATTATGAAGAGACTTTTTTCTCCTATAACCAGATATACTTCCATCATATTAGTACTTGCTTTAACAGCAGTAATGAAGTGGAAAGTACACCAGATGGATGTCAAGATAGCTTTCTTGAATCGTGTAGTAGAAGAAGAAGTATATGTGGAGCAGCCACTCGGTTTTGAGACACATGACAGAGAGACTCATGTGTGTAAGGTGTGTAAGTTAAAGAAATCTCTGTATTGTTTGAAACAAGCACCCAGGACATGGTACAATAGAATTGACAGCTTCCTATCCAGTTTGGGCTTTACCAAGAGTAAAGAGGATTTCAACCTTTACTAAAAGCTTGAAGAAGGGAACCCAGTGATACTCCTACTATATGTAGATGATCTATTTGTAACAGGTGAGGATGGGTTGATTGCCGATACAAAGAGGAAGCTTCTGTCGAGTTCAAAATGAAGGACTTGGGTATGATGCACTATTTTCTAGGCATGGAGGTGTGGCAAAATGTAGATGGAATTTCCCTAATACAAGGGAAGTATGCAGTAGAGATCCTGAAGAGGTTTGGGATGATGGACTACAAAGCCATGACCACACCTATGGAATCGAACCTAAAGCTATTGAAGGATGCTTCATCAAAAGTGGTTGATGCTATGATGTATCATCAGATGATTGGATCCTTGATTTACCTGATGAATACGAGACTAGATATTTGCTTTGTTGTGAACACATTGAGCCAGTTCCTGACGAATCCAAGACATATTCACTTGATTGTTGCAAAGCATATTCTGAGGTACCTAAAGGGTATAATTGATTATGGGCTCAAGTATGAGGCAAATCAGAAGATTAACCTGGAAGTTTATGTGGATTCGGATTGGGCAGGTAGTGCCATTGATAGAAAGAGCACTTCAGGGTGTTGCTTTAGTATGGGATCAAGTGTGATCTCTTGGTTTAGCAGGAAGCAATCCTGTGTGGCACTGAGTACAACCGAAGCAGAGTATGTTGCAGCTTGTTCGAATAGTTGTGAGGCAGTGTGGCTGAGAAAGCTATTGTCTGATTTATTTGATCTCTAGATGGATGCTACTTGTATATATTACGACAACCAGAGCTGTATGAAGTTGTCAGATAACCCAGTGTTCCATGACAAGTCAAAGCATATCGAGATCAAGTATCATTATATCAGGGATATAGTGCAGAGAGGAGCAGTGAAGCTCCAGTATGTTGCGACGAACAAGCAGATAGCTGATGTATTGACCAAACCATTAGCCAGAGTAAAGTTTGAGTACTTCAAGGAGAAAATTGGTGTTCTCCAAATCGAGGTTCCCTCCAAAGGGAATTGATGTGTCCGTTGGCCTTTCTGACATGGTGGAAGGTCGAGCTTCACATGGTCATATGTAAGTGCAGAGATGATTTTATGTGATTGTGGGTTGTGTTACAACCTGATCAATGCAGAGATATTCTGATCTTATTGTGGGATGAGTTCCCACATGATTAGTGCAGAGCCATTCTGATGTGATTGAGGGATATGTTCCCACATGATCAGATATACGTGCAGAGATGCTCTGATGTGATTGTGGGTTGTGTTACCACATGATCAGTGCAGAGATATTCTGATGTGATTATGGGATGTGTTCTCACATGATTAGTGTAGAGCCATTCTGATGTTATTGAGGGATGTGTTCCCACATGATCGGATGTAATTGCAGCGCCTTTTTGACATGATGAGGTCGGATGTAAGTGCAAAGCCTTTTTGACATGATGAGGTCGGATGTAAGTGCAGCGCCTTTCTGACATGATGAGGTCGGATGTAAGTGCAGAGCCTTTTTGACATGATGAGGTCAAATGTAAGTGTAGATCCTTTCTGACATGATGAGGTCAGATGTAAGTGCAGCGCCTTTCTAACATGATGAAGTCGGATGTAAGTGCAAATCCTTTCTGACATGATGAGGTCAGATGTAAGTGCAAATCCTTTTTGACATGATGAGGTCGAATCTAAGTGCAGATCCTTTCTGACAAGATGAGCTCGGATGTTAGTGTTGGGCCTTTCTGACAAGATGAGCTCGGATGTGAGTGTTGGGCCTTTCTGACATGGGCTTTGGATGTGTTCCTCCCATGGTCATATGTGAGTCCTGGGCGTGCCTTTCTGATATGGTTCTTGGATGTGTTCCTCCCATGGTCAGATGTAAGTGCTAGACAGGCCTTTCTAACATAGTTCATTCCATGGTCAGATATAAGTGTTGAAGATGATGAAGACCTACATGAAGGCTAGGCGTACAACCAGCGTGAAAAAGGGATGGATCTGTAGAACTTCCTGTGATGAGTAGAATTGAGATAGCACCAGTGATGATGACCCAGTGATGGTCCAGCAGTGACAATCCAGATCAAGTGATGATCCAGTGACAATCCAGATCAAGTGATGATCCAAACTTGATGATGATCCAGTGATCCTCCAGATCAAGTGATGATCCAGACTTGATGATGATCCAATGATGCTCCATATCAAGTGATTATCCCAACTCGATGATGATCCAGTGATGATCCAGACTTGATGAATATGACTTGATGATGAAGATGACTTGATGATGATCCAGATGATACAGAGAAGAAGACTTGTGCTGATAAATTGTGTCGAGAGAATACCTTCCTAGTCAAGAGGGAGTGTTGATGTATTTGTCACTTCGAATTGTATTCACTTGTATATCTTATGTATTATACCCTGATGTTCATTCCGGGAAGTATATTTAATGTAATTGAGTCATGTCATGCCCCGATGTTCTGATAAGGAGATTCAATAATGTAAACAAGTCATGTAAAGTCATAAGGTATAACCCTCCTTATTGATAAAGGGTTAAAGTCCACGCAGTTGTGGGGCCCTAGGGTTATTAGACTCTCTTAGAGAAGTCAGGCCTAGTGAGTTATTGTCAAGTCAGGATTTAGTATAAATAGAGAGGGAGCCTCTCTATTTAACACACATTCATACACATTCACTCACACTCAGTTGTAGCGCATAACCGAGAGAGAGAGAGACTACTGCTATCGGGAGATCATCTTACTATCTTTGGGTTTTACTTTTGGTACTGATTCTATATCTGAGGAAGTTGTGGGGTTTTCTCCTTTATGGTTTCCCCGAGGAAAATATTTGTGTTCATTGTCTCTTGTGATTGATTGTTGTGCTTGTTATTCTCTCAGATAAGATCCTAAGATCATATAGCTTAAATGTTAAAAATCTAACAAGACTTGCCACTGAGTTCGAAATGAAGGACCTAGGGATGATGCACTACTTCTTAGGCATTGAGGTGTGGCAGAATGTGGATGGAATTTTCCTTAGTCAAGGAAAGTATGCAGTGGAGATTCTGAAGAAATTCAGAATGCTGGACTGCAAGGTGATAGTCACACCTATGGCATCGAACTTGAAGCTTCTGTGTGATGCTTCATCGGATTCGATTGATGCCATGATGTATCATTAGATGATTGGCCAATTGATGTATCTGACGAATACGAGACCAGAAATATGATTTTCTATGAACACCCTGAGCCAGTTCCTAACGAATCTGAGACATGTTCACCTAGTTGTTGTAAAGAATGTATTGAGGCACCTAAAGCGTACAGTTGAGTATGGGCCCAAGTATAATATGAATACGAAGACTAACATGCATGGTTATGTTGATTTATATTGGGAAAGCAACGCCACTTAGAGGAAGAGCACCTTGGGTTTCTTCTTCAGTTTCAGATGCGGTATGATCTAATGGTTTGGCAAGATGTAGTCCTGCATCGGACTGAGTACAACCGAGGCATAATATCTTGCCACTTGCTCATCTAGTTGTGAGGTAGTATGGATTTAAAAGCTACTATTTAATTTGATTGATCTGACTTGCATTTTTGTATGATGCAGAGAGAAGCAGTGAAGCTCCAGTATGTGATACAGATCAAGGCCCCTTGGAAGAGGGAGTGACAAATTCTAGCATAGTTGAGATACAAGTTATCCGAGTGTAAAAGTCCTGGCGAAGGTTATAGGTTGCTCAGATGTAATCAGGCCTGTAGGTTGTCCTCGGATGTAATAAGTCCCGACGAAGCTTGTAGGTTATCCTTGGATGTAATCAGTCCTGGTGTAATTCTATGCTATGCATAGCCAGAGTAAAGTTTGAGTACTTCAAAGAAAGACTTGGCATGATCCAGAATGAGACCTCTCAAAATAGGGAGTGATGAGTTCTAGCATAGCTGGAGAGACGGGTTGTCTGAGCGTAAAATCCTAGCAAAGGTTGTAGGTTTCTCAAATGTAATCAGTCTTGTAGGTTGTCCTCATATGTAATAATTTATGGCGAAGCTTGCAGGTTACTCAAACGTAATAAGTCCTGAGATGGGTTTTCTAAATGTAAATATGATTGGTGTGGTATGCAGGTTATTCGGATGTAATAAGTCATGCGGGTTGTCCGAGTGTAAAAGGAGCCCTGAAGTGGTATGCAGGTTACTCGGATGTAATATGCCCTAAAGGTTGTCTAAACAGAAAATATCATAGACGCAGGTTGTTCAGATGTAATAAGTCCTTTAGGTTGACCTGGAACATAAAATCCCTAGTGTAGTAGGTTGTTCGGTCACAATCAGTCCTTAGATATATATCTATATGTGTGTGTGTTCCTATGTTGGAGATGATAAGGTCACAAAGCACGTGAGGTGCACCTAAGTGGTTCTCCTTTTGATCCGGCGGATTATTCCTCTTTGAAGATCCAATATGGTACATGGTTCAGAAACAGCGGTTGAAGAAAATCAGACGGCAAAAATACAAAGCATCGTAGGTCGGAAGAGATATCCCTCCGCAACGGCGAGCGGCCAAACTCCTAGTCTGTCCGCGGGGATAACCAAACGCAAAAAATATGAGGATCGGCGGTCGGAAGCATTTCCCCCTCCACAATGTCAGGGCTCACATTCTTTTCTCCCTTCCGCAACAGCGGAAGCTTAGAGATGTTCGGAACGGATCGAAAGTCGGAGAGATAAGCAGTCCGCAACGACGGCCACAAGCTTGATCAGAAGAACAATGCTTCCGGCAACCGCAACGGCGGAAGCCCAAAACTTAAAAGATCGGAGAAATAACTCGATGGAATCGGGAAAAAGAAGTGGTGCGCCATCCGCAACTACGGAAACCAAAGTAACTAAAGCCTCCGACTCGAAAACCAACCGACAGCCGATTGCGATTGAGACCGTCGGAGCCCGTTGCTTACCCTCTTCCGCAAGGGCGGACGAGCAGATGACTACAACCTCCGATTCAAACACTGCAATGCGCATGGCACGGCTTAGCTGTAACAGTTTGGCAAAGATTTCTTGGCAGGTATGCCATAGCTGGAATAACGACGAAAGGCATATGAACAGTCTTGATGCCATGTTCAAGGAATGGAACCGACGCATTGGTAACGTTTTCTTATGGTTCTTTGGTTCAGTTAAGGAGATGAACAGCCTGTTGGCATTTGGTAGGAGGATGTGAACAGTCGCATTTTCTTTTACGTTTTGGAACCCTTGTAACGGCAAAAATGAGATATAAAGAGGAACCAGGGATGGTTCCAAGGGGGGACTCAGTTCGTTGAGAGTGCAGTGCAACGTTTCTCTGTTATGAGAAGCTTGGAGAGAGCATGTTGCGATAAAACTATCCATATGCTGTTCCTTTTTGAAGTCGGCTATTCTCAGTTATACTTGCCTTCTTTTGTCTGTTGAAGTCCAGTTTTGTAACTTTCAGAGAGGAGGTCTTGAATACTTTATTGTTAATGTCCAGTTGCTGTGATTGTAAAGAGTCGACTGTCTTCTCTGTTTTATTTGGATTTTCTTTGCTTTGAAATCCAATTTGTATTATTCCAGAGAAGAGGTCTTGCAGACTTTTGTCCATACTGCTGAAATTGATTTGCAGAGTCCAGAACCATTTGCACCATTTTAAAGCCATTAATTGGATCGGTTCCCATTAGAGAGGGACCTGGAGACATAGCCCAGTGGAGGGGGTGAACTCCGTTATCAACTTCTGTTAGTGACTCTGTTTCTGTGTTTTCTTCCTTGTATCTGTATATCAGTGTTGTGGTTTTCATTCCTGTTCTGAGCATTTAATTTCTGTTAATGCTGTTCCTTTAAGTAACCTGTTGCACGCATTCTTTTACAACAAACTTTTAATGCACTAAAGTTGAGGTCCTACGGATCATATTTTGGTATCAGAGCTCGTTGACTGTTGTGCAAGTTTGTGAATGCTTACCAGGTCCAGGTCAAAGGTTGGTGAAGGAGAATTAGTTGAAGGAGATCTTGAGATTGGCTCCAGGAGAACATTCTCAAGAACCATGTCTTCTCCACGAGGGGAAGAAGAAGGAAATACCGAACGGGAAAAACCTGTTATTTCTGAAACTGAGTTTCTGGAGGCTTTTATGAGCATGAAAGCCATGATGGAAATTCTACTCGATGAGCGAACAAAAAGGAAGAAGAAGGAAGAAGGATATTCATCCAAAGATGCAGAGGTAAAGCCGGAAGAAAAGGGTAAAGGAGTAGGAGGTGATGGTGATCCTCCTGACACTAAACAGACTTTTTCTTCTTCTCATACTTCTCATTCAAATAATGCAAGTCCTAATATGCCTTATTTCAAATTGGATGTAAAATTTGAATTACCTATTTATAATGGAGATGTAGATGCTGAAAAATTAGACAATTGGATCAAGCAGCTTGAAGTATATTGCAGGGTGCAGGGCATTAATGATGACCCTTCCAGGATTCAATTGGCCACTTTGAGAATGAGTGGATTGGCTCTTACTTGGTGGGAGAGCAAGATTCAGCAAGATCTTCGAAAGAATAGTAAAATTATTTCAGTTTGGAATGAATTCATCGAAGTATTGAGAAAGCAATTTTATCCTTTAGGTCACATGCAGCAATTAACCTTGAATTGGCAAATGTTAGACAAGCTAAAGGACAAAGCATTCAATATTATACTCATGAATTCAGAAAGAGGGCTATTGCATTGAATGTTTCATTAGATACACAGGAAACTCTTCTTAAGTACATTGGTGGCATGCATTCTTATTTGAAACATACCTTGTTGAGGTTTAATCCCAGTAATTTGGATGATGTATGTGTTCAAGCTACCCATTTAGAAGCCAGGGGTAAGCATGCTAATGATACTTTTGTGAAGAATTCACTTAAATTTGACAGCAAATCAAAAGGTAAAGATAAGGGGAAAAAGAAGATGGCTACTGTTAAGAAAGAGGGTGAAAAGCCTACGTGTTCGCATTGTCAGAAGGGACATGATGTCTCTAAGTGTTGGAAACTTCATCCGGAGTTAAGGCCAAAGAAGTATGGAGGAAACAAAGATAAAGGAAAAGCCAAAGCTACTGCAGTAGTTATTCAAGACTTGGGATCCGACTCAGGTGATGAAACAAAGGTTACAGCTGTCAGAATCCAAGGTAAGGATAGAAGTATCTCACTTCCCATTGATGCACAATCCAGTTCTAGTGCAAGTACAAGTCTGCCATCTACTTCTAAGCAAAATGATAAAGATAGAAGTGTACTGTTTCATGTTCGTGTCATTGCAAATCACACAAAGATTGATACATTGTTTGATAGTGGTTCACAAGTGAATCTGATATCAGAAGAAGTGGTTAAGAAATTGCATTTAGTTACGGTGCCTCATGAAAAGCCCTATCCTCTAGGTTGGGTTACTAATGATACACGATTGCAAGTTACAAGGAAATGTGTATTAAAATTTGCAATTACTGAAAAGTTTAGGGATGAGGTAGAATTAGATGTAGTACCACTTGACATTTGTGGAATTGTACTTGGGAGTCCATATTTGTATGACCGGAAAGCAGTATTTTATAGAGAGCAGAATAAGTACCATATTTTTAAAGAAGGTATGGAATATATTGTACGAGCACATAAGATGACAACCAATCTAGCAATATGTTTGCAGGACAAATCAAGAGGTTGGTAAATGCTAGTAAGAATTTTGTGTTGATGATGGTTAAGATGAAAAATGATGAAGTCTCTAAATATTTTGAAGAATGTGACCCTAAGAATAAATCTGAACTGATTGACATCATTTCTGAGTATGATGATTTGTTTCAAGATCCGAAGGGGTTACCGCCGAAGAGAGAGATTCAGCATGAGATACATTTGTAGCAGGATGTGCCACTCCCGAACATAGCCATGTACTGGATGTCTGTAATGCAGAATGAGGAGATCAAGAAGCAGGTTCAGGAGCTGATTGAGAAGGGGGTCATCTGGCCCAGTACTTCTCATTGCGGCTCTCCTATAGTCTTGGTTCCAAAGAAGGATGGGTCGTGGAGGATGTGTATCGACTACAGGGCCCCTAACAAAATCACCATTAAAAACAGGTATCATCTTCCTCGCATTGATTATTTGCTTGATCAGTTGAAACATGCAACTTACTTTACAAAATTGGATCTGCATAGTGGGTATCGTCAAATTCGTGTTGTTGAGCATGATGCTTGGAAAACAGCTTTTAAAACGAAACAGGGTTTGTATGAATGGCTTGTGATGCCTTTTGGGCTCTGTAACACACCTGCTACTTTTATGCAGGTCATGAATGATGTATTTCGTTCATTCATTGATGATTTTGTAATTGTATACTTGGATGATATCCTTGTGTTTAGCAAAACTTGGGAAGAGCATGTTGTACATGTGAAGAAAATTTTAGATGTACTGAGAAAGGAAAAGCTTTATGTAAAAATGTCTAAATGTGAATTTGCTAAAACTTCTTTAGTATATCTAGGCCATATTATTGGTGGAGGCCACCTGCGAGTGGACCCAGCCAAGGTTACTGTCATTGTAAACTGGCCACGGCCCAACACCGTTACTGAAATCAGAAGTTTTCTGGGTGCGGTTCAGTATTGGAGGAAATTCATTTCTGGGTTTTCCTCCATTGTTGTGCCTTTGCATGCATTAACAAGCGTTAAAGAAATTTTCTAGTGGGGAGGCAAGCATCAGAGAGCCTTCAACACTTTAAAGGAAAAGATTAGCACAGCACCAGTTCTGACATTTCCAGATTTGTAACAGCCATTTGAGATCGAAAATAATGCCAGCGGGTTTGCCATGAAAGCAGTTTTGATGCAAGGAAGGAAGCCAGTCTGTTACCATTCAGAGACATTCTCTACTGCTGTAAGTAACTATCCGACCTATGACAAAGAATTGTATGCTTTAGTACAGAGTGTGAAGAAGTGGAAACATTATATCATGGGAAAAGAGACAGTCATACTTACTGATCATCAACCACTTAAATATTTACAATCTCAAACTAAAATACAACAAAGTAGGCATTTAAGATGGATGGGGTTCTTACAACAATTTCATCTCGTCATTAAGTACAAAAAGGGAATTCATAATAAAGTAGCAGACATGTTATCAAGGCCACCTATGAATGCTTCAATCATTCTTCAAAACAATTCATTAACACATGAAAGTTATATTGAACAGTATGCAGAAGATAAAGATTTTAAGAAAGTATATGCATCACTTGTACATGGTAAACAGGAAGAGAATTATTATGTGCATAATCAAATTTTGTATCATCTTGGTAAACTCTGTATTCCAAAGAAAGAAAGAGTGCATGTGATTCAAGAAGCACATAGTTCATTAATTGCGGGACATTTTGGAGTAAGTAAAACATTGTCTATATTGCAGAATCACTGCTATTGGCCTCAGATGCAAGAAACTGTAGCTAAATATATAAGAGGTTGTGTTATGTGTGCAACAAGTAATCCTAGCAATAGGAAATTGAGTTTGTACACTCCTCTTCCAGTTTCTTCTCGTCCTTGGGAAAGTATTTCTATGGACTTTGTAGGAGGACTACCTATGTCTAGAAAATGGCATGATTACCTATATGTTGTTGTGGATAGATTCAACAAAATGTGTATCTTAATGCCATGTGACAAGCAGATCACTGCTGAACAAATAGCTCTTCTATTCTTTCAGAATGTTTGGGTACATTTTGGGCAACCCATGTCTATTTTATTTGATCAAGATTCCCGGTTCTTGGGAAAATTCTGGTCAACTTTATGGGAGCTTATGGATACCAAACTAAAGAAAAGTACAGCTTTTCATCCATAGACCGATGGGAAAACAGAGGTAGTGAACAAAAAAGTGGTTCAGCTGCTTCGAGGATATTATAGTAAACATCCTAAACTTTGGGATGAGCAATTGCAGTATATACAACATGCTTACAATCATGCAATTCATTCTTCCACGAAAAGATCTCCTTTTGAAACTTGTTTTGGTTATCCGCCAAAAACACCGATGGACTTCTCTTTTAGCAAAGATGCAGTGGATGGACATCATGATGCAGATCAAGCTTTAAAGTTCATTCAGAGAATCCAAGCAGTGCAGCAGGTAGTTCAAGAACAGTTGGAGAAGAGGCAGGCAAAGTACAAAGCCAGGCATGACAAGCATCGAGTTGATCATCAATTCCAGGTAGGTGGCAGAGTTTGGTTACATATCACCAAAGAAAGGATGAAAGGTGAAGGTAAAAAGCTTAAACCTATCAGGTATGGTCCTTTTGAGATCTTGGAAAAGATCGGTACTAATGCTTTTCGCTTGAATTTACCTCCATACATGCAAATTTATTCAGTTGTCAATGTTGAGAATCTTAAATTGTATGAGCCTCCTATGATCATGGATGAGGAAATTAACATACAGATTCCTTCAATAAATTATTTGGCACCTGAATATATGAGAGAGTTGCAGGATTATTTTATTCTTGACAGAAATATAAGGACTTCACAAAGGGGGAATGTTGAGTACCTTCGAGTGGGGCTGAAAGGAATGCATCCTAGCAAATCAAGATGGATGGAGATTGGGAAAGTGAGGGAGCTTTACCCTCACTTACTTGCAGAATAATTCAGGCTTTTGGTGGTCCAAAAGCTCTCTAATGGGGAGGATTGATCCGGCGGATTATTCCTCTTTGAAGATCCAATATCGTACATGGTTCAGAAATGGCGGTTGAAGAAAATCGGACGGCAAAAATACAAAACATCGGAGGTCGGAAGAGATCTCCCTCCGCAACGGCGGGCGGCCAAACTCCTAGTCTGTCCGCGGGGATAACTGGACGCAAAAAATATGAGGATCGGCGGTCGGAAGCATTTCCCCCTCCGCAACGTCGAGGCTCACATTCTTTTCTCCCTTCCGCAATAGCGAAAGCTTAAAGATGTTCGGAACGGATCAGAAGTTGGAGCGATAAGCAGTCCGCAACGATGGCCACAAGCTTGATTGGAAGAACAACACTTCCGACAGCTGCAACGGCGGAATCCCAAAACTTAAAAGATCGGAGAAATAACTTGACGGAATCGGGAAAAAGAAGTGGTGCGCCATTCGCAACTGCGGAAACCAAAGTAACTAAAGCCTCCGACTCAAAAACCAACCGACAGCCGATTGTGATTGAGACCGTCGAAGCTCGTTGCTTATCCTCTTCCGCAACGGCGGATGAGTAGATGACTACAACCTCCGATTCAAACACTGCAATGCGCATGGCACGACATAGCTGTAACAGTTCGGCAAAGCTTTCTTAGCAGTTGTGCCACAGCTGGAATAACGACGAAAGGCATATGAACAGTCTTGATGACATGTTCAGGGAATGGAACCGATGCATTGGTAACATTTTCTTGTGGTTCTTTGGTTCAGTTAAGGAGATGAACAGCCTGTTGGCATTTGGTAGGAGGATGTGAACAGTCGCATTTTCTTTTACGTTTTGGCACCCTTGTAACGGCAAAAATGAGATATAAAGAGGAACCAGGGATGGTTCCAAGGGGGGACTCAGTTCGTTGAGAGCGCAGTGAAACGTTTCTCTGTTATGAGAAGCTTGGAGAGAGCATGTTGTGGTAAAACTATCCATATGCTGTTCCTTTTTGAAGTCGACTATTCTCAGTTATACTTGGCTTCTTTTGTCTGTTGAAGTCTAGTTTTGTAAATTTCAGAGAGGAGGTCTTGAATACTTTACTGTTAATGTCCAGTTCCTATGATTGTAAAGAGTCGACTGTCTTCTCTGTTTTATTTGGCTTTTCTTTGCTTTGAAATCCAATTTGTATTATTCCAGAGAAGAGGTCTTGCAGACTTTTGTCCATACTGCTGAAATTGAGTTGCAGAGTCCAGAACAATTTGTACCATTTTAAAGCCATTAATTGGATCGGTTCCCATTGGAGAGGGACCCAGAGACATAGCCTAGTGGAGGGGGTGAACTCCGTTATCAACTTCTGTTAGTGACTCTGTTTCTGTGTTTTCTTCCTTGTATCTGTCTATCAGTGTTGTGGTTTTCATTCCTATTCTGAGCATTTAATTTCTGTTAATGTTGTTCCTTTAAGTAACCTATTGCACGCATTCTTTTACAACAAACTTTTAATGCACTAAAGTTGAGGTCCTACGGATCACCTTTACTGGTAGAACATAAATCGACCATGGAGAGATGTAATTCCCTGAGTGTACTCCTAGAATTTTCTCACATACTGGTAGATGCAGGATTGTCTTGGTGACATCCTAACTGGTTCCTATGTTGATAGCACAAAGGTGGTTTACATCTGGGTTGTGCTTTGTGTGTTGTGATTTGTTTTGTGCAAGACAAAAGAGATGATCTAGATACAAAAAGATAAAGGTAGGAAACACAAGTTATTGTCGTGGCAATGGAAAGAAGGTCTTGGATTGTACCTACGCAATATTTTGGATATGACGAGATTATGGTAGGAGACATAGGTTATTTCGGTGGAAATGTAAAGAATGGTCCTAGTCTATACCTATGCAATGGCTTGCTCGTGGATATGATGAAGACCTCGATGAGTTCTAGGCCTACACCCAGCATGAAAAAGGGTTGGCTCTGTAGAAACTTCCCGTGGAGGATAGATGTGACAGATTGGACAATATGAGGACAATGGCAGCAGTGATGATGATGACTCATTGATGATGACCATATGTGTTGATGATTGTGGTGAGAGAATACCTTCTTATTTAAGAGGGAGTGTTGTTGTAATTGTAACTTCAGAATATATTTTGATGTATATTACTATTGTATATTGTTGTACCCCCATCAGAGATGTGTGTTCCTCCTTTGGGATGTCATCATTGTGTATGGTCACCGAGGTAGGTCACCGAGGTAAGCCCTCCATTGTAAGTCAAGGAAATAGTCCCCATGTTAAATAAAGGAAAATGTATTTATCGATATTCTTAGGTAGGTTGGCCCCAAATTTAACATAGTTGACCTAGTAGTTGAGTTAACAACTCAACGTAAAAACATAAATAGGGAGGCGCCCTCCTCATTTGAAACACACTCACTTGCTCTCTCATGTGCACCTTAAGAGAGAGAGGAAGAGAAGGAACATAGAGTTGTTGCAGATATATTATATCTTGTCATCTTGTCTTTATGACATAACTATTATGAGGAAGTTTGTGGGGTTTTCTCCTTTATGGTTTCCCCGATGAAAATATTTGTGTCTTTTGTATCTTGTGTATCTTATGTATCTTTGTTATATTGTTTTGATTTCTATTCTTTCATATAAATATTCTAAGTGAATTAAATTAGAAAAACTGACACTTCAGTCGAATTTCGTTTATCAGTCCTTTCACCGATATTCAATCTATCTTTTTCAGTTTCAAATATCCTTCGTTAGTGATCTCTTCGATAATATACGGTCCTAACCAATGTGTTCTTAACTTGCTTGGATGCTTGAAAAAAATGTTGTCATACATAAGAACAAGTCCTCCGACTTAAAACTACTTGTTCTTAATGTGTCGATCATGCCATATCTTTTGTCTTTGTTTTTCAACGTTTTGGTGATACCCTTTGACAAAACATTCTTCTTCCATTTGCACGAGTTGAAAAAATCTCTCCTCGACAACATCAACATTTTTCATCTCTATGGTCGTAGCAATTCTTAGACTCTGTACAATGTACTCCATCGGCATCATAGCTTCTTGCCCATACACCAAACGAAATGGAGTGTGTCTTGTCAATTTCTTATAAGTCATGTAATATGCCCATAATACTATGGAAATTTTCTGATCCCATTCATCTCTTTGAACATTACAAATATTTTTCAATTCGTTTTCTAGTGTTTTGTTAAAGGCTTCGACAACGCCATTCGCTTGAGTGTGATATGGCGTTGTTTTTCTATGATGAATATGAAATTCGTCCGTCAGTTATTCAATCAATTGCTTAACAAGGTGTGTACCTTGATCACTTATAAAAATATTTTGGCAACCGAATCTTGTCATGACATTTTCAAACAAAAACTTCGCAGCAACACAATCCTTTATTTGCATTGCTTCAGCCCATCTGGTTAGGTAATTAGTCGCAGTAATAATATAGCATTCACCTGTGCGCTTTCCTATCAAACTCATAGGGACCACAAATTCAACAACCATTTTATCAAATGCCTTAGATGTTACCTAAGGTACTAATGTCATTTCATCACATCACGACGACTTTCCAATTTTTTGGTAGATATCACGGTTGCGATAATAATCTCGAGCATTTGCATGCATGATGGGCCACCACAATCCTGCTTGTAAAATCTTATGCACCGTAGCTTTTCCAATGTAATGGGATCCTGCGACACTGGCATGTGCTTCTTTTAATATCATCAGTCGCTCATGTTCCAACACACAACGACAAAGAATCTCATCGAGACCCATCTTATACAATTTTCAAGCGATCAACCGGAAATATGTTACTTGCACAACCAATTGCTTCTTCTGCGTAGTTATGAATTCAGTTAGCACATAACTCGTACTAAAAAATTGTATGATATCTCTGTACTGATCATCAAACATGGTTATCACAAACAATTGCGCATTATGGAGATTATCCTCCAGATTACTAGGTTCTTCACCACTTTCAATCCTTGAAAGATTGTATGGTCCCAAGTTTAATCGAACGGATTTAAAAATTACTTCAAAATCAAATTCTTGAAAGAGGGGAAACCATCGACACATCTCCCCCCCCCCCCCAACAATGGCTTCTTGACCAGGTATTTCAATGTGGAATGGTTTGTGTACATCTTGAAATGTCCTCCCAATAAGTAGTGTCTGAACTTCTACATAGCGAATACCATCGCTAACCCTTCTCTTTCTGTCATGGTATAATTATTTTTTGCAGTCGACAATTTCCTGCTAGCAAAGGCAGTAGGATGGTTGATTGACCCTTCTCTTGGTTGCATTAGTGCCATGCCAAACATAACAGATGATGCATTTACATTAACATTAAATTCCTTTTTCCAATATGAGAATACAAGTATGGGCACTATAGCCATCTTATTCTCCAATGTGTCAAGACTCTCTTGGCAACTCTCCATCCAATGGAACTTGACATCTTTTTTCAACAATATTTCCATCGCAACAGTCACCTCAACATATGCCTTAATTAATTTTCTACAGTATCTAGTGTGTTATAATGTTACTCTCAACTACTTTAATATATTAGGTGGTGGAAGGTCAAGAATGATGGAAATTTTAGTCGTGTCAACCAAAATTCCATCGCGATAGACCACATGGCCCAACATGACTCCAAACAGCGCGCAAAATATACATTTTTTCAAGTTAAAGAAATTTGATATGACAACAATGCTCCATCATCATTCTAAGGCTCTCAATATGGTCTTTTATGACCCCAAATATCATCCAATCATCGAAATAGACTTCCAAAATTTGTGAATGAAATATTTAAAAGCAACAACTATTATTCTGGAAAAAATCACAGGAGCATTCTTAAGTCCAAAGGGCATTACCGTATATTAGAAACATCCCCATTCCGCCACAATGGTAGTCTTTAAACTAGGTGCTCTCAGAGTTTTATTCTATCAGGAAACGCAAGGGCGAAGCTATGTCAAGTTTCAACAGACAGTTTGTGAGTTTCTATTATGCCATGCCCAAAGAAATTCAGCCCTTAGAAGGCACCGCAAAGCTGCATTATGCTTCTGTTCTCCCCCCCCCCCCCAAATTGTCTTTGTTTCTATTGGAGATAAAATCATATTCATTACAGAAGATGTTTGCTGATGCGTTGGAGGTCGCAGAAAATATCAGACTATCAGGAACGTTTCCAAACCAAGGCGGTAATATTGGAAACTATGAAGATTTGAAATGGGTAGAGCTGCTTGAGATGGAACAAGACTTTCCTTAGAAACTTGTGTCTTCCTCAAACATACAAAAAGAAGATCATCACGGAGGAAGAAAAGTGCACAGTTTTACCATTACGTCCTTACAGAATTGCACCCATCCTATTGTGGATGGTGCGCATGGTAGCCCCGAGCAAGATTTTGGCACACCCATATATGATGAATACAAAGATGATTATTGGGGTGACATGCCTGAGAGGACTTATGCATATCTTATAAATCTTGGGCCTGACAAAGAAAGGGACGCAATTCCTAAAATCAAAGCATCTCTGGGTATTTCAGGGCCAAGCACCTTGTGTCAAGGCGATCGGTTTTTCATTTTTGTTGAATAAGGTGAATGCACCCTTGCTGGGGTGAGTCCGAGAGATGAAATTATGATTCCTAAGGCAAAAATCCAAGAACACGTTGCATCGTTCAAAGACTACTTACGAGGCTTCGTACATGGTTCCTTAGAAAACCAGCCAAATCATGGGCCCTAGGGGTTGGTTTTCAGACAATTCTCCCAACATAGTTGGATAGGAGACCCCTCTCGGTGATACAGTGAGCTCAATGGCTACATCCCCGACTCTATGGAAGAGTTCCTCGACCCGGATGATCACCAAAGAGCAAACAAATACCACTTACTAGAAGCTTCTCCATGCCTCCTAGGCCAAAGAATGGAGCTGCTCGATTCTATAGAGGAGTGTAATGCCGCTTTCTTTGCAACACTTGTGAGAGATCAAGCTTGAGCCTTGAAGGTCCACACGTAAAAGCTATAGCTTCAAGTACTGAAGGACCAAAACACCTCTCCCAATGCCTTTTGGCACGTCGCCTCCGCATGATGCTAGAAGAGTGGCAGTTGGAAAATTCGTGTCTCATCAGGCAGATAGTCGAGAGATTCGACAGTCATCCGGTTTTCTATGATCCTGTAGCAGAATACATGGAGCAGATGGAAATTGGTAATGTATGGTTAGATATTTATTGTAAAGACCAATTCTTTTGTTATAACTCAGTGTCATTATGTCCTCTAGTAGTGTTCTCTACACTACACGAGAAGAAATGTAATTTATGGGACCATTTGCTTGGTTGGCTTCACTAGAATTCAGACGTTATTTAAAACAGAGAATGAGATCCAGTAGTTAGATAGGTAGAGATGAATAAGCTTTGTATGACAAGCATTTCCTTTTAAGCATATTTTCTAAACATCCGCAAAGTTGTTTTTGTTAGTTAGTCCCGTTGTTTGGATTAACTCTGGTCTCTGGAGCAATTTTTGAGTTTGCAGCGAAGCTGAGGGAACTGCCCAATGGATTTGGCATTTGGTCTATTTTGTTATTTCCTACCTCGAAGGGAGGATAGCATCCATAGCTGGAGCCACTTGTTATCACTATTTTTTACTCAGCAAGCGATGGCAAGAAGGTAGGGCAAAGCGATTGCAACCTCAAAAAATGCGTAAAATCCATGTCTCAAGGTGGCCGAAAAATCATTTTAAAAAGGAGAGAATTTATAAGGCAAGGATCTGAAGGCAAGTGAGATCGACGGATGAAATGCTTTTCATGAATACTACATGCGCGATCAAAAATCCCCTTTACATTTTCGCGAAATGACAATAAAGCAACCGTAATTTCCAAAGGCCACGATCGATAGGAGATATATCAACGGGCAAGATCAATTTTGCTGGATCAAAGTGCTTGCTAGGTTTTTTGTCTCTCAATCCGGGAAATAGGTTAAAGTAACACAACATTCGACAGTCTAGATCTCGTTGAGGCAAGATCTAGGGTGGGTAGCGCCTATGCCGATGGGACTAGCACGAGATAAGTGACCCCATCAAACTGACGAAAAATTACGGTTGTGTACACGTGCATGATGGATATGGAGGGTGTTCATATTGAGCGGTTGAGAACATTTCATATCTGTAAAGGTCGTGTTAAGGTCGATCTCAAGGCGGAAAGGCCACCCTCACATGCAATCTGCCTTCCCGACAATTAATTGGGTTCGCCGACACCATTTGTGAAAGGCCTACAGGTAAAAATCATCCCCATGGTAGCGCCATCTCGCCAAAAACCAAATATCCTTCGTATGGCTAGAGTGTGAAATCAGAAGGATATCGTGAAAATCTAAGATGTGGAGCAGTGAATCTGATCTCCACACGAAGCAGGGAATACATGACAGAAAGGACCTGTTATGATATCATCGTCAGCAGGAATGCAAGGGCAAGAAAATGTCTAGTCCATATGCCCTGAAGCATATGGTTGACAAGGTGGGGTAATGCCAGAAGTATTTTTCGTAGCCAATAATGAAATGTCGCAGCAGATAAGGCAGCGTGACTAGATCTCCAGCGGGAAAGGAAATCCTCGGCTCATGTGCTCGCTCGTGCTGTCACCAGGATACTCAACGATGAAGTGTGTAAAGGTGCTGAAGGGTCATAGTCATGTCCAAGTGATCATGTTCTATATAAAGAACTATTTATAGGACCATAGAAGGCAGAGTCTCGTTGAGCATCGAATGAAAGTCGGGGAGGATAAGTGTTAGTCTAATGTAAGTATTGGAAGCCTTGGGATAATCCTGCTATGATTTTTGTGCTTGCAAAGTCAGTCTATCGGGGTGTTGCCCCAGTCAATAAACCCTGGTCCAGAATCCCACTGCTCTTATATCTTCATGCAAAGGGAATTCCAGCCATCATGGTACAGACTTTCATTGCATTAGAGAGGTTTCACAACATCACCAAGCTCAAGACAAAGACATTCATCGAATTAGATGGACCTACTTAAGCTGGTGAAGGCATTATTGTCTTAACATAAGATCTTGCCTTCGGTGACGTTGTGCCTAGAATTTCATGTCACGTGGTGTCCCTCCAGAACCCCCAGATGCAATCGATGCCTCCAAAGCCTCGGCACATGACAATAGTTGCTAGCAACTCTCTGTTGGAGTAAATGCTCATACTGGAGCATCAGGGGTCCAAAGTCTTCATCGCTTTCATGCATCCCATCCACCAACTTTTTCTAAGGTGGTGAGGAGGTCAAACACATGCCCCACCATATTTCCTGTAGGAGATTCCTCCTCGTGGGAGGTGAGGAGTACAAGAATGACAAGTCACTACAGAGGCTTGTTATTGCCAGAAGCAATGCAGCCCTTCTTCAATCCCCCTCGTATAATAGTGTTACCATGAGAGGGGAGAGTTATGAGGAAAGCTAAGCACAGAAGGGACACAAACCCCCTAGCCAGCTTTGAGCCCATGCAGAAAGGTGCCTTTGATCAAGGAATGAACACAAAGGGAAAAGAAGAAAACATGTTGTTTACTCGACAAATAAACAAGGGGTTCGAGCCCAGTCAGTAATGAGCCACCCAAAAACATCATGAGACGTCGTTTTCAAGGCCAGCGAGCTCTAAACCAGAAGCGTCGCACTGCCGTCAAGACCAAGCATGCGCATTTGCTCCATGGTGTTTGTTTAATATATGTAAATCATGGTAGAGGTGCCACTTCCTAGTTAGTTAGTATTTTGATTATGAATGTAAAATGTTTCTCGCCCTGTTTCAAGGATCATCCTTGGGGGTCTGAAATGCTATAAAAGGCTCCCCGCTGAGGGAGAAGAGGGGGGTTGATCAATTTTCAAACTTGTAAGACTATCATTTTTGTGGTACCTTGAAATAATATACAGAGCCGGATGTTGGTTATAGCCATTTCAAGAATTCTTGTGTGTTTCCAAAATTACATTATGTGATTCCTTTCTTATGTGCATGTGTTTCCAGTAATCCTTTTTACATTTTGTCTTCTTCATGTCGTAGACTTAGTGTACAATGACCAGGAATTCATATTCATGTGCTCCTATCATTGTTTACAATATCCAACAAATTATTTCCTCCCAAAATGGTGTGGAATTCATCCCAGTGGTGCTCTGCACTAGCGAACTGTCATCATTCTACTTTTTCACCAGACCCTAAACACAATGACAGCAATTGAAGCACTACCTCACTCTTGTAATCATTTTCCTATGCAGACTGCTCTGTCTCTTTGAATGTTTTGACTCCATAGCCCGATGGCTCTTTATTTTGTTTCCAACCACTAATGTTTAACATTTGAAATCTATTTTGTGACAACATAAATCTGGCCTTGTCATGTATGTGTGAGAGATCCCTCTCTGGAATCGAAGGAGCCAACTCCCTTTCCTAAAGTGGTTCTACAGTTACCTTGAGATTCGCCTTCCTGAAGCATGGGTGCGATTTCGGGTGCTAACAAACTGGCGTCGTTGTCGGGTACGAGATTGAATATCATCATTGAGAAGAAGGACAAAGATTCAAAGGATAAAGGGTTTCTGTGGGCAAACAAAGACTGCTACATGTGAAAAGGTTGTATCATTTTCCCTGGCGACTCCATGTTAAAAAAATCTAAATAACGACTCCACTAGGGCGATCAGCGGCCGAAAATACTGGGACGAGGAAGAAGTTTCAAAACCTCCTAAAACTATGGCCATAGACCTAACTGTCGAAGGTGAACGGCAGTCGAGCATCCAAAATAAAATGAATCTTTCACCCAATGACTTTCATAAACCCGTGTTTCCAATACTGTGACAACTATGCCTGTGCCATAATACTAAAAGTTAAGTTTCCAAAGAATTATTGGTAGCTTCTACAACATGCTTAAATTCGTTTGAAGACATGCGTAGGTTTGAAGAGAAGACGAGGTACTTAAGATCCAGCTTCTTCCAGAGTGTCTTGGCTTTTCTTGTAAATATTTCTTTCTTTTTCCTTAATTTTGTTAGGATAGTCTGCCATGGCTTCTTTTTTTCCAAGAAAATACATGAGTTCACTCCTCCCTCCCTACAAACGGAGAATATCTCTCCATCTTATAAATATGATTTTATCATGTATCCTCCACTTAAAACCCCTAATACTAAGAGGTCGCTAGATGAGCCTCATGATGCAGTTTTCGAGAGAGAGGTTTTTCCATAAGATCCCATTCCATCCAATACCCAAAGTCTATACATGCCTCTCTGCCTGCCTCAGACCCTTCATGAATTCCCTACCAAACATTATAAATACCTTCCTCATTTTGATGGAGAATTTGAAATCTGTACAGCTGAGAAACATTTACAGGCTTTTGAATATTTTCGTGATCTTTTTGAGATAGAGCGTGATGATGTCTGTATGAGATATTTTTCCCAATATTTGCAAGGCCATGTCAAAAGATGGTTCATACATTTGCAGACAGAATCCATCGGTACGTGGGAAGAGTTTTCTTATGTGTTCCTAGATTTTTGGGGTGAAAATAGATCTTTAAACTGGGTGCTCTTAGAGTTTTGTTCTTCCCCTAGATTTGTTTGTATTTCTATTGGAGAGAAAATTGTATTCGTTACAGAAGATGGTTGTTGATGCGTAGGAGGTCGAAGAAAATCTCAGGCTATCGGGAAGGTTTTCAGTACAAGGCGGTAATATTGAAAACGACAGACATTTGAAACGGGTAGAGCTGCATGAGATGGAACAAGACTTTCCTTGGCAACTTGTGTCTTCCTCAAACATACAAAAAGAAGATAATCATGGAGGAAGACAGGTGGGAAATTTTGCCATTCAATCCTTACATAATTGCACCCAGCCTATTGAGGATGGTGCGCATGGTAGCCCCAAGCAAGATTTTGGCACACCCATATATGATGAATACGAAGATGATTATTAGGGTGACATGCCCGAGAGGTTTGATGCATATCTTATAAATCTTGGGACTGATAGAGAAAGGGATGCGGTTCCTGAAATCAAAGCGTCTCGGGGTATTTCGAGGCCGAGCACCTCGTGCCAAGGTGAGGGGTTTTTTGTTTTGTTCAAGAAGGTGAATGCACCCTTACAAGGGCAAGTCTGAAAGATGAAATTCAGATTCTTGAGGCCAAAATCCAACAATACGTTGCATTGTTCAAAGACTACTTACGAGGATCCATACATGGTTCTTTAGAAAACCAGCCAAATCATGGGCCCCAGTGGTTGGCTTTCAGATAATCCCCCCAACATATTTGGACAGGAGACCCCTCTAGGCGATACAGCAAGCTCGATGGTTGCATCCTCGATTCTATGGAAGATTTCCTTGACCCGAATTATCACCGAAGAGAAGACGAATACCACATAGAAGAAGCTTCTCCATGCCTCCCGGGCCAAAGAATGGAGCTGCCCGATTCTATAGAGGAGTGCAATGTCGCTTTCTTTGCGACATTTGTGAGGGATCAAGCCTTGATCCTTGAAGGTTCACACGTAAAAGCTGGAGCTGCAAGTACTGAAGGACCAAAATACATCTTCCAATGCCTTTTGATATGTCGCCTCTGCATGAAGCTAGAAGAGTGGCAGTTGGAAAATTCGTGTCTCATCAGGCAGACAGCTGAGAGATTCGACAATCGTCCAGTTTTCTATGATCCTGTAGCAGAATACAGGGGGCAGCTAGAAATTGGTAACATATGGTGAGATATTTATTGTAAAGACCAATTTTTTGTTATAACCCAATGTCACTAGGTCCTCTGGTAGTGTTCTTCGCACTACATGAGAATAAATGTAATTTATGGGACCATTTTCTTAGCTGGCTTCACTGGAAGTCAGACATCATTTAAACGAGAGAATGTGATTTACTAGTTAGATAGGTAGAGATGAATAAGCTCCATATGATGAGCATTTCCTTTTAAGCAAATTTTCTAAATATCCACAAAGTTGTTTTTGTTAGTTAGTCCCGTTGGTCTCTGGAGCAATTTTTTAAGTTTGTAGCGAAGCTAAGGGAATTGCCCAATGGATTTGGCACTTGCTCTATGTTGTTTTTTGCTACCTCATAGGGAGGATAGCATCCCTAGTTGGAGCCACTTGTTGTCACTATTTTTTACTCAGCGGGTGATGGCGAGAAGGTAGGGCAAAGCGACCGCAACCTCAAAAAATCGTGTAAAATCCTTGTCTTAAGGTGGCCGAAAAATAATGTTAAAAAAAGAGCATTTATAAGGAAAGGATTTGAAGACAAGTTAGATTGACGGATGAAATACTTTTCGCAAATACCACATGCATGATCAAAACCGCCCTTTACATTTCCGCGAAATGACGCTAAAGCAACTACAAGTTCCAAAGGCCACGATCGACAGGAGATAGATCAACAGGATAGATTGATTTCGCTGGATCAAAGTGCTCACTATGTTTTTTGTCTCTCGATCTGTGAAATAGGTTAAAGTAACGCAACATTCAATTACATGGTTGACTCTTCTTTCTGGTTGGATCTCTTCCTGAGTTTCTTCTATCATCGTTGTCAATTCTACGATATCATCTTTATCGTGGATAAGTGATACGCAACTTTTTAAAAAATCTTTAACTTTACTAACCTTTCCCGTTGGTTGCTTTCGTAATAGTTTGTCAAATTTCTCAAGCATAATCATTATCGACCTTCCAAACGTCGACGCTTGATTCTTCCCGACAAATTATAGTCACTCATCCAAGAATACTTCCTTTTCTTTCTAGACATTGAATTGTACTTTATTTTGTGCCGCAGGTCGCACCTATGATTGTCCATGTTGTGTATCTTGGCCTGCTCCAGTCGCATCACCTCCTCTTATTACGATAGCAATGCTTGCTTCTATTGGCTCGACATAAATCATTTGGATGTTATGGTTAGGATTCGAGTTGGGATTTTTCATAGGATTGTGATTTCCCACAGTTTGAGCCTGCCAATTCACAATCAATTGTGGACATTGTTCGACAATATGGTTAAATGCTTTACAATACAAACAAGCCTTTGCAGGACTCACATAATCTTGAGCAAAGCGTCTTGGTTTTCCATAGTTATAACATATGACTTGGCCTCTTTGTCGAAAAAACACTACTCCCCTTGTTGTTTTTGTCCTCGGCCCCCAAAATTTCCACCCCCGTAGGTTCAGGCTATTGTTGCTGCGGTGGATACTGATTTTATCGATATTGCGGTTGAGGATACTACGATTGTTGATATTGAGTTGGTTTGTATTGATCTTGCGCTCACTCAACTTGCATCTGCTCATCATTCTTCATCAAGTAGGTGTCCATCATCTTCTCCTGCAGCAGTTGAAATGCTCTGCAATATTTTTTATCGTGTCCTACATATTTACAAAATTTACAATACAAACTAGCCTGTGAACTTACAATATTCTGCAAGTACATGCACTCTTCTTATCAATGGCCTCGAGTTTTGCATATCCTACACCAAGGCATTCCTCGTCTACTTATCAGGTTCGGCGCTCCCGCTGCAACATAATTCATGAGCGTTGGGCAATTATCTTTATGGTGCCCTTATGTTATGCACCTTGCACACCATAGTTCTTCCTGAATCTCTTTCCCCTTCTTAATGTCTTGGAGTTGCAACATAAGGTTAGTTAGCTGCGAGTGAATCTGCATTATTCTTGCACCAATTTCTCTAATCAGTGAGGACTCTAACTTCATGGTTGTCTCTAGAGCTTTAGTGTGTGACATTTTTTATGTTGCATTAATGGGGTTTGGATGTGCTGCAACAGTGCGGAAATGAACCATTCCTTGTTTTGTACATCTAAAATCTGAAAACTTACTTTAGCCATCAATGTCTTAAATCTTTGGTCAAATTCCCAGACATACTCGGTAGGTAAGTGCTTAAGTTCTTTAATTTATGTGATGCATTGCGACTCAAATTTTAGCTTTTTGAACTCGTCTATAATTACAACTCGAATCTGATCAATTGTTTTATGCGCAAATCCCACTAAAACTATGGAAAACTTCATATACCAATCTACTGCATCAACTCCCAAGGTTGTGATCAGTTGTGCTTGCTTTAACGCTTCATCTTGGACCTGTCTCACAGTCCACACAACTTCGTAGAGAAACCAATGTTTATTGGCAACTTAATATTGGTCCCAACCATTATGTTAACTGTTAGTATGCTAGGGAATTTTTTTTGACTAGTCAGACTCCCTTGTCCATTATTCATAGCGTTAGGAATACATGTATTTACAAAACCACTTGGAAATGTGTTTCTAGATATTACCTCCGACGATGTGCAAGGGGTTGTAGGGGTATCGTACTCGTGCTCTGGGTTTGGAGCTTCTGTTTCTTCTTCGGATATCAATTGATATTCCTCTTCTTTGTCGCAATAACCTTCATCAACGTGCCATCATAGCTTGTAGTCTTTTCCTCTGGCCGTACTACAACTTCCTCTTCATGTCATAGTATTTCTTCTCTTTCCTGACTGAAATCTTCTTCCACTTCTCAAATATGTGGCCTCTAGTTCAATTCCACTATCACCAGGGAACATTTCATCTTAGCTTGCTCCATTTTTCACACACTTCGTCTACGACATATCCAATTTTCTGCGCACAGTTCTTCTTACTATCACATTCTCAAGATTCATTTTTCACATGTGAGCATCTTTATCCAAGTTTTCAAAGATGACAAGTATCTTCCTCGAGGTCCTTGGAAAAAATTATTTCCACCTCACTGTATGAGGTTATCGTGTCGAAAACAAACTCAAGAAAATAACCTTGCAAAATACTATCTACCCAAAAATCAACAGCCCTCGACACAGGGTTGCTAACACTCTCCAACCGCCGAATCAGTTGAGTATTCCACTATGTCAATTCTCCTCCTTGAAAATTTCTTTGTTGAGTGGCTAACATTGATAACCACTCATGCTACCCAACAGGGAACTCAAAAAAGAAAATCTCATGAATGTCTGTATAAAGGTATTGACCCAACCACTTAGTTGGATTCAATCGATATCCTTTACTCTCTTCTTATGCAAATTCTAATGCTTTAAAGTCCACCCAATCTTGGATTTTCGGCTTCATCGTAGTCCACAACATATCCCTCACCACAATGATTCATGGTCCCGACAACATAACCATTTGTTGTCGTTTGGTTCTTATCTTTGTTCTTTGAACTAGGTTCAATCCCTCCTTTGCACGCAACAAAGCCCAAGATATCGACCTATCAAAGCAAGGCTCAGTTAGCATCACTTGTGACACATATGCAGTCTAACCCAAGATATATCTCTTATGGGTAACTACCAGAACCAGGTTTCCACAGTTGGGTGGGGGGTTTCTCTTCCTTTGGAATTCTACCAAGGTGCTCGACCAAAATCAAGGGAGTGGGTTACTTATATTGATTATCCACAATTAATATGTGACTCTATTCAACCATCAATATATACTATAACAGTAAATATCATGGAGTATAGGCAATTTTGACTACCACGATGCAATAGATGCATATAACTCAATTGTAAGCAAATACATAAACATTCGTTCATAGCAACATGCATGCGCCTCAAATACTTTCACCATTTACACATTTGACATAATATCTAACGTGGAAACCCATCAGAACAAAAACCACAAAGGCGCTCTTCATTTGACATGATAAATATATGACACATTTTTGTTTGCACCTAAGTTGCAGACTCTATTATAGATATTCATCTCTTATCTATTCGGACTTCTATCTCCTCTCATGCTCTCAGGTCTTCTATCGCTGGTTCTTCTCTACTTCACTCTACTGTTTGATCTGCACACAACCTGGATCGACTCGACTTCTTTATAAATCTATGACTCTTGACTCTAATGTCGTTCCACACACAGCCTGGATCAACCTGATCTTCTCTACGACTCTGCACACTTGGTTGCAGACTTCTTCGACTCTTTACTAACCAACTAACTGACTCTCCAATGACATACTAGCTAAGCAACAACAACAGATTACTTAAGCCACTCAGGAAATCCGACCTTCCTCACGCTAATA
Organism: Pseudotsuga menziesii; assembly: GCA_001517045.1. Lineage (NCBI taxonomy): Eukaryota > Viridiplantae > Streptophyta > Pinopsida > Pinales > Pinaceae > Pseudotsuga > Pseudotsuga menziesii. The sequence goes on along the minus strand of LPNX010682742.1, from coordinate 123,939 downwards.
GAGCAAAACTAATCTAGAAGTGAGTAACTGAATGATTCACTGAGAAAGTTGTAAGTAGCCCGCACACAGCCTGGGTTCTTCCTTCTTATAGACTCCTACATGTCACTCTAAATTGACTTCATACAGTTAGCCAACAATATTTCATACCTATTCTAGTAACACCTGTCAATAGGCATTAACGACACGAATTACAAAGATGCTTTAATACGTGCAACATCTTCCAACTCTATCCAACCTTGTACCCACTATCTTTCTAAACTATTGATTTCCATCCATTGTGTTGATGCACGCCTTCTAACATGGTTTCCTTTGTCGCAACTTCTCCTATCACATCTTTTCCTTATGTCTCGACTTCTATTCTATTGCGAACTCCCCTCCTATCGCGAACTCCCCTTTTGTCACAGCTTCCTCACGTGTCGCACTTCCTCTTGTGTCACGATATCCTTTTGTATCATGATCTCTTCTTTTGTCTACTCTTTCTTCAGCGGTTGCTTCTGTCGCAGAACCCTCTTCCTTCTTCCTCTACTTCTATCATATATTCCTTCTTCCTTTCCATGACTTGAAAATTTTCATACTTGGACAAAATTCCCACTAAATTCTACCTAACTTCCCCTAAGGAAAACAGTTTCAGGTCAACCTCAAGGACTTATTACATCTGAAAAACCTGCATCCAAGATATTTTTTGTTTAGACAACCTTCGGGGCGTATTAAATCCGAGTAACCTGTGTACCATGTTAGGGCTCCTTTTTACACTCAAACAACCCATGAGAGTTATTACATTTGAGTAACCTGCGTACCACACTAGGGCTCATAGTTACATTCAGATAACATGTCTCAGGATTTGTTACATCTGAGTAACCTACGTATCATGCCATGACTCGTATTTAGACTCAAACAACCTGTTAGTGCTGGGATCGTGCCCATAGGTTGGGCAGGAAAAAGGGATCTCTCCCGGGAAATAACAGAACCGCTTTAGACTGCGCCTCTGGCCTTGCGTAGTCGATGAGGGATCTCTTGCTTGTTTTCAGGTTTGCTTCATGTAGCGTATTCTATAAATAACGGTCAAGAGGCAAAACTCCTGAATGGAACAGGTGCATTCATGTAATATGAAGGTGGGACTATCAAATTAAGGGACAATTGGGCAATGGAGTCGGAGGTCCGGGTAAGGAACATATTGCAGCAGGTAAAGAATGGCATAAATTTACAAATAGAAGCAAGATAGTCGTCGATCTTGCAAACAAGAGATATTTAGTGGGTAATTAGTAGACAAGAGGGGACAATCCATAGACAAGAGGGGACAATCCATCACTCAAAGCACCAATGAGATGAATTCTACGTCACTTTAGAAGAAAACTTAATGAATGTCTAAAACAATAGATGGAGCATAGCATGTATGAATTTCAAACTATTATACACTCATTTCAGACATGAAAGAAATTAACAAACTGGAATGAAAACAGGATGAACATTTCACATAAAGAGAATACATATTGAAAGAAGCAACGAAAAAGTAATCTCTGCCTTGAAAGACAATCCTTCCTCTGCAATTTTATTCATAACATGAAAATCATATACTATTTACAATGGAGAGCCTCAGCCCTTGAAATTTTCCCAACCAACCAACTCTTATCCCCCTCTATCGGGAGTCTATTTATACTATTTCAGTGCTGAGATTACTCTCCGAAACAAACCTAAAAACTGTTTCCAGTCACAATCAAACGTTAACAGTCTAGAGAGTGGAACTATCGCCACGATTTACAAATATGAACAAACATTATGGAGCAAGTGGGTGCACTCGGACTTGGTGATAGCCTGATGTGCTCGGCTACTGTCAGCTCTGTACTGGATGCGAAACTTGCAGCCTTGAGGCCACCTCAGCCTTCCGATTTGGGGAACCTTTCACGTCCACTGTCCATGTTTCTTTACTTCTGCTGCCAATTTCTCCTCTCTTAATATAGTGAGCAGCTTTAGACCTAAGCGTGTTCTTATCCGTCAATCCTGATCGACCTCTTTGTGCAACCGTCGATCTAAGTGGGTCTTACCACCTCTTTGTGAATCGAGACCCTGACGTTATCCACACTAGTTCATGTCACGAAAAGAACCTCGACCATAGATCTATTCCCTTCTTTGTCATGACCGTTGATATTTGCAGCCGGTACCACTTTTCGTGGTTTGGAATCGCGACGTTATTCGCATAAGTCTCACTTGCGAAATCAGCTGGGACCGTAGATCTACTTCTGCTTTCGTCTCCATCGTCAGATGTTTCCGCCCTTTAACATGTTTTGCAATTTGGGAAAGTTCCTTCTATCGAGCATGTTAGCTCAGCGAAACTGTTTCGGGCCATCGATCGGGCTTCACCTTGATCTCGGCCTTTCATTGTTTGCCAATTTTAACAAACTCTGCGAATGCCAAACTTTGATCGTTCTCCTGCTTCTTTGGCCAAAACCACGATTTATCATCGCTCTTCTTCCTTGTGATCCCAGATCGTTGGTCTATGACGCCTATCTCTATCGTCTATGCTGCTGCAAGTCTTCACCTCCGGAGGAATCTACCACCGTATATTGATCTCTCTTCCTTATTTGACTGTCTCAAAACATGGAAAAGGTGCCTCTGATAATCCAAAGGGCGCCCACATAATGTTCAAATGAATAGGACCCTTTTCGAGCTCTGTCAGGCCCACAAATCGACTGTTACAAACAGGGTGCTAACAGCTGGCTCCACGTGGGATTCTATCCTCCTAGCGAGGTAGCAAAGAACCCCCATAGAAACCAAGTGCCACATCCATTCGGTCGCCCCAATCTTTCCTTCGAAGCCTCCATTCTGCTCTAAGCTACTGCTTTAGCGAATTTATGTCACTCTTGCAAACCATGCTCTTGACTGCAAACATGTGCTTATAACTGAAAATGAAAACAAACTAAAATAACAATGAAGGAAATGCTCGATGATTGCCGAGCTTATTTGTTCCTACCTACTCTACCTAATTTAGTGCATAAGTCCTATTAAGTGAAATCGAACTTCCAATGAAGCCAATCAAGCAACTTGCCTAATAGTTTTGTTCTCTTTTCGTGCTTGATGAACAGGAATGAAATAGATAATGGAAGAAGGCAATAACAAACAAACTGATCTTTAGAGAAGAGATGTGACCAGTCATTACCATTACCCATCCTTTCCATGTACTCTGCTATGGGGTCATAGAAAACACAGCAACCTCCAGCATATTCTTTCAAATGTTCATGGGAAAGCTGTTTGGAACTCCCTTCCTCTGGCGATCTGTCAGGCTGATACTTGGAAGATCCTAGAAAAGGGCCCACAGAATCATTCTCCAATGAAACATCCATCCTTTCGCTCAAAAATTCTGCAACTAGAGCTTCACCTTCTTCATGTGCCTTAGGAGGGAGGTCCTTCATTTCTTCGACGAAACCGAGTAAGCATATTCCTCCTTTATGGGGTGATATTCCTGAAGGCAGAATATTAAAAAATGTATTTATTTGACAGTTGATGCCTCCTTCTTCGTGACTCAACACCTCATCACAAATTCTTGACATATCAATGAATAGAGAGGGATTGCATGACTGTTCCTCTTTATCATCTTCTCTTCCGTGCAGGTTTCTAGAATGCACCATCTCCTCCACCTTCTATTTTTGCTTAGAGGCTTTAATCATGTGTCGTATTAATTCAAAAGAGGAATAACACAAGGGTATGCTATCACCTCCAGCACATTTATCACCCTTTCCTGTTTCAACCTTCTAACTTTGCATTGTAGCTTGATTTTCTCCATTAACAGACCTTGGTTCTATAACCGGCTCTTCCGGTATAGCCCGCAGGTACTCCTCCTCATACTCATCATACACAAGCACACTGAAATCCTTTTTAAAATCATCCATACGGATCTGGTGCTGAGCAGATTGCAATCTTCAGAAAACAGGCCTGCAGAACCATAGGCTCCTATATCGGGCTGATCATCTTTCTGTCTACCAAGGGAAATCTTTAGCTAAACAGAGACTTTTCCATTCTCCTTGTAGGGCCCAACCAATTTTAATGTATCTTTTATTTCACCACCGTTATCATGACTTGACAAATTTTTGGACATATTAAGGTATTCCTCAACCTGCAAATAATCAGTAAACATATGCTGTAGACTGGTTGATTTTCTTTCCAAAAGAAGAAAGGACAGCTCAGGTAGAAAGGTGGCTGCATAATAGATCTTAGCAGCGTTCTTAAGAGGTTGGACTTCCTTACGCATGTTATAATAAAAGCTCACAAATCTTCTGTTAAAACTAGATATGGCCTCACCCTCATGCCTCTTCAGGGAATAAAATTATGAAAGTATTTGATCCAGTGGCCTTCTCCTACCCCAAAACTTTAAAAAGGTGCAAGAAAACTCTTCCCAAGTATTGATGGACTTACGCTGCAAGTGTTTGAACCATTCTTTAGCATCTCCTTGCAAAGACTAGGCAAAAGCCCTCATGCAGACATCATCATGTTCTATCTCAAAAAGGTCAGAGAAATGTTCAAAGGCTTGTAAATGTTTCTCACTAGTGAAATCTTTGGATTCTCCATCAAATTTTGGGAGGTACTTGTAATGTTTCGTAGGAAAATCATAGAGGATAGGAGGCAATCGTAGTGGTTTCTATCGGCTTGGAAAACTGGGAGAGACCAGGTTAGGCGCAATAGATACGCTATCAAACGAGGTTTCATGAGGTTCACAGGGGTGACCTTTAATGTCATGAGCTCCAGGAGAAAAATCTGGGTAAAAATCAAATGTACAAGACGATGCAATGCTTTCGATTCGTAAAGAAGGATAAACGGGAATATATTCATAGCTCCACTATGGACGAATTGAACCATAGAAGGATGTTTTGATAAATCTAGGAAAGGATAAGAACGAACTTACAAGACAAGACAAGGCATCTTGGAAGAAACGTAAACTTGAGTATCTTAACCTTTCACCATGCATTTTCGGGCCTTGCAAGGGGTCCATTTTCCTTGGCGGAGCCTGCTAGCTTTTCTAACAATTTGATTTCTGGGTCATACCACCAGCGGAGTTGCTAAAGTCTGAATCCTTCAAGAGTGGAGTCGCCAGGTGAAAAGTGCACAACCTTATTCATGTATGATCGTTGTTCACCATCAATAACCAAATCTAAAACTATGTTGTTCTTCCCAGGGATGATCTTCAATTTCATCCCCTGCAATGACGCTAGTTTGTTAGTGCTGGGATTGTGCCCATAGGTTGGGAGAAGAAAAAGGCTCTCTCCCGGGAAACAACAAAACCGCTTTAGACTGCACCTCTAGCCCTGCATAGTCCAAGAGGGATCTCTCACTTGTTTTCAGGTTTGCTTTACGTAGGATATTCTATCAAGAACGATCAGGAGGCCAGACTCTTGGATGGAACGGGTGCATTCATGTAAGATGTAGGTGGCACTATTAGAGTAAGGGATTATTGGAAAATGGAGTTGGAGGTCCGGGTAAGGAACATATTGCAGCAGGTAAATAATGGCATAAATTTACAAACAGAGGCAAGATAGTCGTCGATCTTGCAATCAGGAGATATTTAGCGGGTGATTAGTACACAAGAGGGGACAATCCATCACGTAGAGCACCAATAAGATGAATTCTACGTAACTTTAGAAGAAAACTTAATGAATGTCTGAAACAATAGATTGAGCATAGCATGTATGAATTCCAAACTTTTATACACTCATTTCAGACATGAAAGAAATTAACAAACTGGAATGAAAATAGGATGAACATTTCATGTAAAAAGAATGCATATTGAAAGAAGCAATGACACAAGAATATCTGCCTTGAAAGACAATCCTTCCTCTGCAATTTTATTCATATCACAGAAATCATATACTATTTACAATGGAGAGCCTTAGCCCTTGAAAGTTTCCCAACCAACCAACTCCTATATCCCTATATCGTGAGTGTATTTATACTATTTCAATGTTGATATTACTCTCCTAAACAAACCTAAAAACTGTTTCCAGTCACAATCAAATGTTAACAGTCTAGAGAGTGGAACTATCGCCATGATTTACAAATATGAACAAACATTATGAAGCAAGTGGGTGCACTCGGTTTGGGTGACAGCTTGATGTGCTCGGATACTGTCAGCTATGTGCTGGATGTGAAATTTGCAGCCTTGCGGCCTCCTCGGCCTTCCGATTTGGGGAACCTTTCACGTCCACCACCCACGTTTCTTTACTTTTACCGCCAATTTCTCCTCTCTTGATACAGCGAGCAGCTTTAGACTGAGGCGTGTTCTTACTTGTCGATCGTGATCAACCTCTTCGTGCAACCGTCGATCTAAGTGGGTCCTACCACATCTTTGTGAATCGGGATCCTGACGTTGTCCACGCTAGTTCAGATTGTGAAAAAAACCTCGACCGTAGATCCATTCCCTTCTTTGTCGTGACCATTGATATTTGCAGCCGGTACCAGTTTTCATGATTTGGAATCGCGACTTTATCCGCATTGGGCTAGCTTGCAAAATCAGCTGGGACCATAGATATGTTTCTACTGTCATCTCCGTCGTTAGATTCTTCCACCCTTTAACCTGTTTTGCGATTTGGGAAAGTTCCTTCTATCGAGCATGTTTGCTTAGCGAAACTGTTTCGGGCCGTCAATTGGGATTCGCCTTAATCTCGAATTTTCATTGTTTGCCCATTTTAATGGACTCTGTGAATGCCAAACTTTGACCGTTCTATTGCATCTTTGGCCAAAACCATGATTTATCGTCGCTCTTCTTCCTTGTGATCCTGGATCATTGGTCTATGACGCCTATCTCTATCGTCTATGCTGATGCAAGTCTTCACCTCCGGAGGAATCTACCACCGTAGATTGAGCTCTCTTCCTTATCTGATGGTCTCAAAACATGGAAAAGGTGCCTCTGATAATCCGAAGGGCGCCCACATAATGTTCAAATGAATAGGACCCTTTTCGAGCTCTGTCAAGCCCATAAATCAACTGTTGCAAACGGAGTGCTAACAGCTGGCTCCACAAGGGATGCTATCCTCCCAATGAGGTAGCAAAGAACCCTCGTAGACCAAGTGCCACATCCATTGGGTCGGCCCCAATCTTTCCTTTGAAGCCTCCATTCTACTCTAAGCTACTACTTTAGCGAATTTATGTCACTCTTGCAAACCATGCTTTTGACTGCAAACCTGTGCTTACAACTGAAAATGAAAACAAACTAAAATAGCAATGAAGGAAATGATCGATGATTGCTGAGCTTATTTGTTCCTACCTACTCTACCTAATTTAGTGCATAAGTCCGATTAAGTGAAATCGGACTTCCAATGAAGCCAATTACGCAACTTGCCTAATAGTTTTGTTCTCTTTTCGTGCTTAATGAACATGAATGAAATAGATAATGGAAGAAGGAAATAACAAATAAACTGATCTTTAGAGCAGAGATGTGACCAATCATTACCATTACCCAACCTTTATGTGTACTCTGCTATGGGGTCATAGAAAACATGACAACCTTCAGCATATTCTGTCATCTGTTCATGGGAAAGCTGTTCGGAACTCCCTTCCTCTGGCGATTTGTCAGGCTAATACTTGGAAGATCCTAGAAAAGGGCCCACACAATTGTTCACCAATGAAACATTCATCCTTTCGCTCAAAAATTATACAACTAGAGCTTCACCTTCTTCATGTGCCTCACGAGGGAAGTCCTCCTTTTCTTCGACGAAACCGAGTAAGCATATTCCTCCTTTATGGGGTGATATTCCTGAAGGCATAACATTAAAAAATTTATTTATTTGAGGGATTCTGCCTCCTTCTTCATGACTCAACACCTCATCACAAATTCTTAACGTATCAATAAATGGAGAGGGATTGCATGACTTTTACTCTTTATCATCTTCTCTTCCGTACAGGTTTATAGAATGCACCATCTCCTCCACCTTTTGTTTTTGCTTAGAGGCTTTAATCATGTGTTGTATTAATTCAAAAGAGGAATAACACAATGGTAGGCTATCACCTCCAACACATTTATCACCCTTTCCTGTTTCAACCTTCTGACTTTGCATTGCAGCTTGATTTTCTCCATTAGCATACCTTGGTTCTATAACTGGCTCTTTAGGTATAGCCCACAAGTACTCCTCCTCATACTCATCGTACACAGGCACACCAAAATCCTTTTTAAAATCGTCCTTTACGGATCCGGTGCTGAGCAGATTGCAATCTTCAGAAAACAGGTCTGCAAAACCATAGGCTCCTATATCGGGTTGATCATCTTTTTGTCTACCAAGAGAAAGCTTTAGCCAAATAGGGACTTTCCCATTCTGCTTGTAGGGTCCAACCAATTTTAATGTATCTTTTATTTAACCACCGCTGTCATGACCTGACAAAATTTTGGACATATTAAGGTTTTCCTCAACCTCCAAACAATCAGTAAACATATGATGCATAGTGGTTGATTTTCTTTCCAAAAGAAGCAAGGACAGCTCAAGAGGAAAGGTGGCTGCATAATAGATCTTAGCAGCGTTCTCAAGAGGTTGGAATTCCTTAGGCATGTTATAATAAAAGCTCGCAAATCTTCTGTTAAAACTAGATATGGCCTCACCCTCATGCCTCTTCAGGGAATACAATTCTGAAAGTATTTGATCTAGTGGCCTTCTCCTACCCCAAAACTTTAAAAATTTGCAAGAAAACTTTTCTCCGGTATTGATCGACTTAAGCTGCAAGTGTTTGAACCATTCTTTAGCATCTCCTTGCAAAGACTGGGCAAAAGCCCTCATCCAGACATCATCATGTTCGATTTAAAAAAGGTCAGAGAATTGTTCAAAGGCTTGTAAATGTTTCTCAGCAGTGAAGTCTTTGGATTCTCCATCAAATTTGGGGAGGTACTTGTAATGTTTTGCAGGAATATCATGGAGGATAGGAGGCAATTGTAGCGGTTTCTACCAACTTGGAAAACTGGGAGAGACCAGGTTAGGCGCAATAGATACGTTATCGACCGAGGTTTCATGAGGTTCACAGGGGTGACCTTTAACGTCATGAGCTCCAGGAGAAAAATCTGGCTCAAAATCAAATGTACAAGACAATGCAATGCTTTCTATTCGTAAACAAGGATAAACAAGAACATATTCATAGCTCTGCTCCAGATGAATTGAACCATAGAAGGTTGTTTTGATAAATATAGGAAAGGATAAGAACGAACTTACAAGTCAAGACAAGGAATCTTGGAAGAAACGTAATATCGAGTATCTTAACCTTTCACCATGCATTTTTAGGCCTTACAAGGGGTCCATTTTCCCCAGCGGAGCCTACCATCTTTCCTGACAATTTGATTTCTGGGTCATACCACCAATGGAGTCGCTGAAGTATGAATCCTTCAAGAGTGGAGTCACCAGGTGAAAAGTGCAAAACCTTCTTGATGTTTGATCATTGTTCACCATCAACAACCAGATCTAAAACTATATGCTTGTTCTTAGGGATGATCTTGAATTTCGTCCCCAGCAACAGTGCCGGGATCATGCCCATAGGTTGGGCAAAAAAAAGGGCTCTCTCCTGAGCAACAGCAGAACTGCTTTAGACTGCGCCTCTGGCCCTACGCAGTCAAAGAGGGATCTCTCACTTGTTTTCAGGTTTGCTTCACGTAGGGTATTCTATCAAGAATGGTTAGGAGGCCAGACTCCTGAATGGAACGGGTGCGTTCATGTAAGATGTAGGTGGGACTATCAGAGTAAGGGACCATTGGGCAATGGAATCGGAGGTCCAGGTAAGGAACAAATTGCAGGAGGTAAAGAATGGCATAAATTTACAAATAGAGGCAAGATAGCCGTCAATCTTGCAATCAGGAGATATTTAGCGGGTGATTAGTAGACAAGATGGGACAATCCATCACGTAGAGCACCAGCAAGATGAATTCTACATAACTTTATAAGAAAACTTAATGAATGTCTGAAACAACAGATGGAGCATAGCATGTATGAATTCCAAACTGTTATACACTCATTTCAGACATGAAAGAAATTAACAAACTGGAATGAAAATAGGATGAACATTTCATGTAAAGAGAATACATATTGAAAGAAGAAACGACACAGGAATCTCTACCTTGAAAGACAATCCTTCCTCTGCAATTTTATTCATATCACAGAATTCAGATACTATTTACAATGGATATCCTCAGCCCTTGAAAGTTTCCCAACTAACCAACTCCTATCCCCCTCTATCGGGAGTGTATTTATACTATTTCAGTGTTGAGATTACACTCCGAAACAAACCTAGAAATTGTTTCCAGTCACAATCAAACGCTAACAGTCTAGAGAGTGGAACTATTGGCATGATTTATAAATATCAACAAACATTATGGAGCAAGTGGGTGCACTCGGCCTGGGTGACAGCCTGACGTGCTCGGCTACTGTCAGCTCTGTGCTGGATGCGAAACTTGCAGCCTTGAGGCCTCCCCAACCTTCCAATTTGGGGAACCTTTCACGTCCACCGTCCATGTTTCTTTACTTCTGCCACCAATTTCTCCTCTCTTGATACAATGAGCAGCTTTAGACCGAGGCATGTTCTTACCCGTCGATCGTGATCAACCTCTTCGTTCAACCGTCGATCTGAGTGGGTCCTACCACCTCTTTGTGAATCGAGACCTTGACATTGTCATTGCTAGTTCATATCGTGAAAAGAACCTCGACCATAGATCTATTCCTTTATTTGTCATGACCGTTGATATTTGCGGTTGGTACCACTTTTCGCAATTTGGAATCGCGACTTTATTCGCACAAGTCTGGCTTGCGAAATCAGTTGGGACCGTAGATTTGCTTCTACTTTCATCTCCGCTGTCAGATGCTTCCGCCCTTTAACTTGTTTCGTGATTTGGGAAAGTTCCTTCTATCGAGCATGTTTGCTAAGTGAAAACGTTTCGGTCATTGATCGAGCTTCGCCTTGATCTCGGCCTTTCATTTTTTGTCCGTTTTAACGAACTCTGCGAATGCCAAACTTTGATCGTTCTCCCGTGTCTTTGGCTAAAACCATGATTTATCATCGTTCTTCTTCCTTGTGATCCCGGATCATTGGTCTATGATGCCTATCTCTATCGTCTATGCTACTGCAAGTCTTCACCTCTGGAGGAATCTACCGCCGTAGATTGAACTCTCTCCCTTATCTGACAGTCTCAAAACATGGAAAAGGTGCCTCTGATAATCCGAAGGGCGCCCACATAATGTTCAAATGAATAGGACCCTTTTCGAGCTCTGTCAAGCCCATAAATCAAGTGTTGCAAATAGATTGCTAACACAACCTAAAAGACTGATTACGTCCACGCAACCTGCTACACTAGGACCTTTTCCGCTTGAAAAACCTGTCTCATTTCCCATGTGAGATATCATGCATCTGCATCTTCTAGTCTCTCGTTATTTCTAGCATAGAAATATATCAGGATTGATTACATCCAAGGATAACCTACAAGCTTCTCCAATACTTATTACATCCAAGTATGTCTTACAAGACTAATTACATTTGAGAAACCTACGATCATTGCTAAGATTTTATGCTCAGACTATACTCCAACTCATCACTCACTATTTCGAGGGGTCTCATTCTAGATCACACCAAGTATTTCTCTGAAGTACACGGACTTCACTTTGGCTAGAGGATTGTTCAACACATTAACTATCTTCGTGTTCGTTGCCACATACTAGAGCTTCACTACTCCTTTATGCACCATATCCTTGATATAGTGGAATTTGATCTCTATGTGATTTGACTTGTCATGGAACATAGGGCCTATTCGACAACTTCACGCAAATTTGATTGTCGCAGAATATACAAGTCACATAAAACTAGAGATCAAACAAGTCAGATAGTAGCTTCTGCAGCCACACTGCCTCGCAACTAGTCGAGCAAGCGACAACATACTCTGCCTCGGTTCTACTCAATGCCACGCATGACTGCTTCCTGCTAAAAAAGGAGATCATGCCAGATCCCAAACCGAAACATCAACCTAAAGTCTCTTCTTATTAGTGGCACTAGCTGGCCAATCTGAATCAACATAACCGTGTAGTTTAATCTTTTGATTCACATCATACTCGAGCCCATAATACACTGTGCCCTTTAGGTACCTCAGTACATGCTTTGCAGCTATCAAGTGAACATGTCTTTGATCCATCGAGAACTGGGTCAGGGTGTTCACAGCAAAGCATATGTCGGGTCTCATATTCATCAAATACATCAATGAGTCAATCATCTGACGATACACCGTGACGTCAACCGACTCAGTTGAAGCATCACACATAAGCTTTAAGTTTGATGCCATAGGTGTGGATATCGTCTTGCAGTCCAGCATTCCAAATCTCTTCAAAATATCCACTGTATACTTTCCTTATCTAAGGAAAAACCCATTTGCATTATGCCACACCTCCATGCCTAAGAAGTAGTGCATCATCCCTAGGTATTTCATCTCGAATTATGTAGTAAGTCTCCTCCTTGCAGCTTTAATGAGTCCATCCTCTCCCATCAAAAAAAAGTCATCACATATAGTAGGAGCATCATTGGCCTTCCTCCTTCAACCTTGAAGTAAAGGTATGAATCCGCTTTACTCTTGGTAAAGCCTTAGCTCATTAGGAAGCTATCCATCCTATTGCACCATTTCCTCGGTGGACGTTTCAATCCATACAAGGCCTTCTTCAATTTGCACACATGAGTCTACCTGTCATGTGTCTCGAATCACAATGGTATTTCCATGTACACTTCCTCCTCGACTACAACATTCAAGAATGTTTTCTTGACATCCATCTGGTGTATATTCCATTTCATAATTGCAGCTAATGCAAGTATGGTTGTAATGGAAGTGTACCTCGTCACAGGTGCAACTATCTCTTTCTCTAAGAATCCTCATGCTATGAATCTTGCCTTGTATTTCTCAGTGCTACCATATATATTATGCTTGATATTATAGATCCACTTCGAAGTCATGACAGACTTCTTTTCCAGTCTCAGAACTATCTCCCATACATCATTCTTCATGATCGACTGATACTCCTCGATCATGCCATACTTCCCTTATTTATTTTCTGTAGCCTCTTCATAGGTGGAAGGTTCCTTGTCAATGATGTCACACTGCATGCCACATTGCTCTTGTAAATCTTTGGCCTTTTCCTTTCTCCATGCATTCCTTTTGGAGCGGCATACCTTTTTGCTTCTTATATGAGCTCCTGTGCCTATGTTGGTTTCCTCTTGTGGGTGTCCTTCTCGAGAAGTGTCTCTATAGGTTCTTATGGTTCTGCCATGTCATGATCTTCTGGAATTGCTTCTCCAATATCCATGTCTCAGACTCTCATTTATTCAGGTTCCTCGACCTATTGAATAGGTAGCCTCCTGGATCTTAAGTATGTCGAGTCTTCATAAAAGGTTACATCTCTGCTGATGTCGATATTCTTGAATCATGGGAAGTATATTTGGAAGGCCTTTGATGTATCACTGTATCCTATGAATATACCCTTCCTCCCAGAAGGATCGAGCTAGGTCCTCTTCTCCTTTGGGATATGTATGTACACTAGGTAGCCAAATATTCCAAGATGGCTAAGTTCTGGATTCTCTCCTCAGAAATCCTCTTCTCAAGTTTTGTTGTCAAGTACTCGATGAGAAGTATGGTTATGTACATACACATTTGTCCTTGTTGCTTCCGCCCAAAGGTGAATAGAAAGATCCTGGTCATGTAGCATTGCTTTTGTTGCTTCCATTAATGTTCGGTTCTTTCGTTCCACAACCCCATTATGTTGAGGATTATATGGAGTGCTCAAGTCCCTCTTAATCCCAGACTCTTTGTCGAGTTCCTTGAATTATTTTGAGGTGAATTCTCTGCCATTATCTAACCGCAAAGTCTTGATCTTCCTTTCAGTTTGGTTCTCAAATAAGGCTTTATATTCCTTGAACTTACTGAATACTTCTTTTTTCTCTTTCAAAAAATATATCCAAGTCTTATGTGAGAAATCATCTATAAAGGAAACATAGTACACATAGCTGCTTAATGAGCTAGAAGACATGGGTCCACATACATCCAAGTGTACTATATCCAATGTTCCTTTAACCTTGCTTTCACTGCTAGGAAATGTCTGCTTTTCATTCTTTCCTTGTGCACATCCTTTACAAATGCCTTCATGCTTTATCTGGATATCTGGAAGTCCGGAGACTACTTTTCTTGCCATCATAGTGCTCTGTAGTGAACATTTGCAAGCTTTCAGTGCCATAGTTCACTTGGTTCTATTGAATCATGAACCAATGCTTGTTCAGGCTGTCCCATTAGTTTATACAATACACCATCTTCTTCTCCAATCATTGTTGCATCATCTATTGTCTTTCCTTTAGGCCACATTAGCACTTGGTCATCGACAAATGCAACTCTCATTCCCTTTGCATCTAGTGCAGAGATGGAGATAATATTCTTCTTAAATCCTAGAACATATAGCACATCCTTCATCTTTAAATATTTCCCGAATTCTAGCTTGTATGAAGCTTCTCCACTCCCTTTTATGGGGTATTGATAATCATCCCCAAGTTTCACCATGTGAGGTAACTCATGCTCGGACATATTGACGAATGATTTTTTGTATCCCGTCATGTGTTTAGCTGCCCCACTATCCACAATCCAATCATTCCTTTTCATGTGATATTATGTCTATAAGTGCTAAGGTTAGCACATACTCTTCATTTGAATCATTCTCTCTTCTGAATCTTTTATTTGTTGGTTCATCGTCTTAGAAAACATGAGCATGGTGTCTCTTTTTCCTAATGGTCTAGTATCTTGCAAAGTATCTCTTTTCATCACAAGTATAGCATCAAACATTGGAAGGATCTCCCTTGATCTTCTTTTGTTTATTGTCCTTCTTGTTGTTGTGATGATGGTTCTCCTTCCTCTCCTTCTTCTCGTAGTTATTCCTGGTGTGAACTGTGAGAGCCTAATCTTTATTTGCTCCCATATTCTCTTCTTTTGTTATGAGTCGAGATTCTTCTTGTGTGCATTCTTTTCGGAGTCAAATGAAAGAGATCAACTTCCTTCTTGCACATATTCCTTGAATGAACGAGTCCCATGATTTAGGGAGACCATTCAACATTGGAAGGATCTCCCTTGATCTTCTTTTGTTTATTGTCCTTCTTGTTGTTGTGATGATGGTTCTCCTTCCTCTCCTTCTTCTTGTAGTTCTTCCTGGTGTGAACTCTGAGAGCCTGATATTTAGTTGCTCCCATATTCTCTTCTTTTGTTACAAGTTGAGATTCTTCTTGTGTACATTCTTCTCGAAGTCAGATGAAAGAGATCAAATTCCTTCTTGCACATATTCCTTGAATGAACGAGTCTCATGATCTAGGGAGACCATTCAACATTGGAAGGATCTCCCTTGATCTTTTTTTGTTTATTGTCCTTCTTTTTGTTGTGATGATGGTTCTCCTTCCTCTCCTTCTTCTCGTAGTTATTCCTGGTGTGAACTGTGAGAGCATGATATTTAGTTGCTCCCGTATTCTCTTCTTTTGTTACGAGTCGAGATTCTTCTTGTGTGCATTCTTCTCAGCGTCAGATGAAAGAGATCAACTTCCTTCTTGCACATATTCCTTGAATGAATGAGTCCTGTGATCTAGGGAGACCATTCAAGGTATTCATCACAATTTCTCCTTCTTCGACATTCTCTAGTTTAAGTGCTTCAACTTGTTCTTTGATTTGAGAAACCCTTATGGAGTAAGACTGTATAATCTCTGAGTTTTGTATCTTCACATTCTTCAATCGATTCCTTAAAGTCATCTTCCGGTTGATGTTCTTTCCTTCGAACATGTTTGTGAAAGCATCATATACTTCCTTCGGTGTCTTCAATGAAGACACATGGGGGATGAGGTGATCCTTGATTGAATCTTCAATGATTATTGGCTTTAACCAAGTTTTGATTATGAGTAGCCTTGATCTCATCTCCCTCTAGCTCTGGAACTTCTCCATTGATGTACTGATCCAAATCATTTTCTTCAAGGATCGAGGATATTATGTACTTCCATGCTTGGAGGTTATCAGCCCCTCCAAGCTTGTGCTCAAGCTACGTATGGTGAGTCATCCTTTTCGAACGAGAACCTCAAATGGAAATATCAAAGATTTAGATCTTATCGATTTGAGGTGTCTGGCCTAGTTTCAGAGCTGGTTGACCTAGGGTTTGTCATAGAAACCCTGATTTTCCAAGCTTGGAGTTTGGGAATTCTGTTTGGACAAAAAGATGCGCCTCTTTGAGGCAAGTTGCTCAGAAGGGTCCTTTCCTGAAGACTACAATGGGAAGCATCCAAAACTTGATGCTCTAGTTTCTCCTGAAATAAGTGATAGGGTCAAAATTGAAACTCCTTAAAATATGAAACTGCTTGCACCAAAAGATGCGCCCTACTCAAGCGAGTTAGCTAGGCCTCTTTTCTTGATGATCTGTGGAGAGAAGATCTTGAACTAGGAGGCCCTAGTTTCCGCTGTTGCACAGTGCCTTCTTTCAAAGAGGCTCTGAAACCATGTCATTTTTTCTTAGATCTTACTAGCTAAGTTAGAATATTTCTCTGAAAGAATAATAATTACATCAATATGCATAAAATAAAACTAATACATAAGACACTAAGATTTTAATCGGGGAAACCATAAAGGACCAAACCCCGCAAACTTCCCCATAATAGTACAGTCACAAAGACGGTGTCATAAGATGATCAAACCCAGTAATAAGAAGGCTTTAGCAGTTATCTATCTCTCCTCCTTCTCTCTCTCTCATGTGAACTTGAGTGAGTGTAAGGTGTGTATAAATTAGGGAGGGCACCTCCCTATTTATACTAATCAAGTGACTGACATAATACATGACTGGGGAAAACCTCTTACCCTAACAGGGCAAAATTCTCCTAAAGAGACTCCAAAAATACATTACATGATGTTTCACTAGGGACTATTGCCCTGACTTACAACGAAGGTTGTACCTTACGGTCTATACATAATAATGACATCCTGAAAGGATCAACACGAAGCATATTTTGATAACAAAAGAAGAAGAGGTCGTGGAAGAGATGGAATATGGAAAGGCCCCTGGACCTAAAGGGTTTACTATCAACTTTTTCTATCATTTCAGGGATTTGGTTAAGGAGGAGGTGTGCAACATTCTAGAGAATTCCAAGCATTTGTAGCACATCCTACCAATGTTTAATGCCTCTTTATTTAATCTCATTCCCAGGAATGATGGGGCTAACTCTCTTGGGAGGTTCAAACCTATCACCTTATGCAAGATTATTTACAAGATTGTGTGGAAGGTGGTTTCTAATCAACTGAAGCCAATTATGCCAAAGATGATATCCTTGAAGCAATCAGAGTTCATGAAAGGTCACCAAATCATGGATGGAATCATCCTTGTGCATGAGGTAATCCACTCTCTTAAAATAATGAATATTCTTGGGATGGTGTTGAAACATGATATTGCCAAGGCATATGATAGGCTTAACTAGCAATACATATGAGAGGTGTTGAGGGCATTTGGATTCAAAGAGGAATGGATCCAATAGACAATGAAACTCATATCATCGCCCTTCTATTCTATCCTGGTTAATGGGGCCTCATTGGGTCTTATTAAACCATCGAGGGGGTTTAGAATAAGGGATCCTTTATATCCCTTTCTCTTTGTCCTCATGGCAGAGGCGTTGGGAAGATCCATCAAGGGAATGCATGCTAATCAAGAACTTTGAGGATTCTAGGTTCACCCTTTGGCAGATAGCGAAACCCACCAACAATTCATAGATGACACAATGAAAATGGGACATCCGTCGATCCAAGAAGCAAGATCCATCAAGAATTGTCTCTGGGAGTTTTGGGGACACATCACAGATGGAAGTAAATGAGAGGAAATCACATGTCTTTTTCATTAACACCTCTAGGGTAATAAGGCTCAATATCTGTTGAATTCTTGGATTATAGGAGAGCTCCCTTCCATCCAAATCATTAGGGGACCCTCTTGTTGATTCAATCATTTGAAAAGGTTTGTGGGCAAATATTATAGACAAGATGATGAAGCATTTGTCAACTAGGACCTTCCAGCCCCTTAACTTGGTGAGTCGACTAGTTCTGGTGAATGTGGTCCTTTGGGGCATGCTAGTCTACCTGTCTTCAGCTATGGCAGCCCCTAAGGCATGATTAAAGGAAAATCATAACATTTAGAGGAAATTCCTTTGGAGTGGGGGAGGAGAGAAAATAAAATGGGCCTTGGTCAAGGGGGAAAACATATGTATGCTAAAATTTCATGGTGGGTTGGGGTTGCAAGATCCAAGAAAGATGAATTTGGTCTGTGGGGAAAAAGTATGGTGGCGATGGGTTTCCCACTATTCTGAACTATGGGATAAGTTGTGGCACTGTGATGCAGGAGCATCCTGCCCTCCTTTCAAAATTCAAGCTCAATGCTTGACCATACCTAGAAGGGGTCTTCAATTCCAAATTGATGGTCTTCGAACCATCGCATTGTAATTAAACTTATGTAAAATATGTTATTCTAGATAGATAATGAGTCAATTAGGCGAGTCACTAGGTGAGTGATGAGTCATGTAACAAAACCCTCATCTAATGGAGCGAGTCATAGGATAGGTTTCATAGTTTGAGTTAATTAAGTATGTTGTTGAGTATATTGAGGATCTGAACCAGAATGGTTCATAAATCCTGTTGTGTATAAATATGTAAGCCTACAAGGCATAGAGGGATAGAAGACATAGATAATAGGAGTAGTAGACACAGAGATATAGAGGTCAGTAGGGTCTTTAGGAATCAAGTAAGACCAATCAAAGATTTATTAGGCCTAAGGAGATCATAACACAGGTTCTGAGACAATTATGAATGTACAATTTCATTGTGTGGATGACGGAAAGAGTATTTCGACGTATCTTTGTGTGTGATTATAGTTCTTTCTGAATGTATGATTTCATGAATTGAATGTTTGGTTAGATTCCATGTTAATGAATGATAAGCTTGTGTTTGAATTCAGGGTTTTTGAAAGTGAGTAAAACAGAGATCGATTGATTGATTCTCTGATCAATTGAAGGAAGAATTCTATTATTAAGACTTCGTGAATGGATTTTATCTCGAATTAACCTTCTTGCAAGTTCGAGATCTGCAGATCGATCACTGCAAGGATCAATAATAATTAAGGTTTAAGTTTGCACAGGTTGAATGGTAGAGATCGTCATAGGAACAGATCTACAGTTGAGGAAGAAATCCGCAAGGATAAGTGAAGTTTCATTGGAGATAGCAGATCAATGGATGAGATCAAAGGCGCAATAGATCTAACACTCCAGAAGAATCTCGTAAGAGAAAGGTGTAAGAAAGATAAAGGATCCACAAAGATAAAATGAGATCCACATTCGATCTCAGATCAATGGTAACGAAGGAAGCTACATGAAATCAACGGTTGTAAATAGTTGCAGAAAAGGAAATGCGGGAGGGAAATTGCGGAAGTTCAACTTCTGGAAAAGTTGGATCCGCAATCCGATTGCGGAAGTTCAACTTCTGAAAAAGTTGGATCCGCAATCCGATTGTAGAAGTTCAACTTATGGAAAAGTTGGATCCGCACTTCGCAATTCGATTACAGAAAGGAGTGTTGTGGCGACATAATTCTGGAAGTCAAATTTGGAATTTGGGAATTTCCACAATCCGCAATCCGATTGCGTAAAGGAGTGTTGCGGCTGCATAATTGTGGAAGTCAAATTTGGAATTTGGGAATTTCCACAATTTGCAAATGCGGAAACAGAGTTGTGGAAACTCTGTTACGGAGAGGAGATTGCGAAAAGGTGTTGCGAAAAGACATATTTGCGGAAATTTGTCTTGCGGAAAGAGAATTGCAGAAAAAAGCAAGCTTGCGGAAACCTATTCGCGGAATTGAACCTGCAGAAGCAGAGCTATGCAATAAAGTTGCAAGAGAAGAAATATTTAGACAAGAAACCAAATTTAGAGTTTGCTAAATGTAGAGCAAGCTAAATCCTGGGGAAGTAGATGGGATAATGGTTGTTTGGGGTTCTCGTTTGCATCAGATTGGTATCAAAACACATCTAGCTCTTGGAATGAGGAAATGATCCTTTTGTTTTCCGTTATGATTATAATTAACTATGGGAAAAGACTTGCAGACAAAGAGTGTGTGGTTTAAATTGATATTAGCCACATGAGAGTGCAGAAGAAATCCTTGGAAGGATTTAACAGGTTACAATAGACTAAAGGAAGTGGAGTTGTACACAAAACACTTATGCTCCTGATGAAGAAGAGTTTGTGAACTCTTAGAGGAAAGAGGAAGTTGTGGCAGAACCCATAAATCCAACAAAGGTTGGAAAAGAGAGGACTAGTGCATGTTCTCAAAAGAGAAGTGGACCTGCAGAATCCAAACATAAGAGCAAAGGATATGCTCAAAAGGTTCTAGAGGAGAAGAACCAGAGACACCAAAAGGACAAGCTTAAGGAGAGATAGCTTGTTGAGGTATAATAGACAAGTGTGGAGACTTGTTGAGGGAGGCTTAGGAAAGCAGTCCACAAGTGGACAGGATTAAGTTCATAAAAGAGAGGGAGATAAAAGCAATGACTACTGAAGGTCATTGCAGGGGTTCAGAGGAAAGCCACAGTAGAAAAAAGAAGAATGTAACAGAGGATTGCTAGAGTTAGCAAGAGACATTTTGTGCTTTGAGAAGCGTATGCAAGAAGCTACTGAAGAAGAGAACCAAGGGTATGGTTGGGTCATGAAACGGAAGGTAAGATGGCATTCACTACACTTGAAGATGCAACAAAAGATGTTTGTTGGATTGAAGAAATAACACAGAGAAGTTAAATATAAGATAGAGGTTTCATATTGTGAACCTGAACAGGGTCCTTTGCTTATAGAGGATGATGAAGCAGAAAAAGAGAGGTCAATTGAGAGTCTCATGAATTCTGCAAAGAATAAATATTTGTTTGTGATTGCAGGTTTTGTTGTAGATGATGGACAGTCTTTTGAAATTGTTTTAAAATTTGAGGAAGTCATATATGATGAAGAAAGGTCTGAAGTATTGCAACAGAAAGAACTCATTAGTGAGTTGCTTGATGGAGGAACACAGTCAGTTGAAGATCCGAATATCAAGGTGTTGAGGCCTAGAAATTCATAGGCAACAACAGAAAGGGATTCTCCCCAGTCAACGTTCCCAACTAGCCTGTGACTGTTTGGTATGGGGAATCCGTCCGGTTTGCGATCCGGTTACCGTAGGTCAAAGTAACAAAAAAAACAAAGGTTTTACCGGTTGCGGCCCGGTCCATCGTGTATATTTTTGTATTTTTTACTTAAGTATGACATGCATATGCCTAATTAACCATGCAGGATGATAAAGATACAAGGAGCGTTCACAATGTGATGCGCAGGTTCTTACCTCTCGTCTTAGGACTCGTAAGCATCTAAATCACATATGCAGAAATAAAACTAACTATCTACCTGTCTATCTATTTATCTATCCTCGGGGAGCAAACTTTAACTTATTTGTGAGTAATGTGAATTGTGCATGTATCATAAAGAGAAATTACAGATAGCCGATATTTCTTCCTACAACACATGAATGATTAAAGATATTTCAACAATCGGATAGCTAATTGTTTTATGAACAGCATACATTACTCATGGTGGTAATTCCACAAAATAAACTAGAAATCATTTAAACAAGAACATAGGTTCTGAGAGTTAGAACGATCTCACGGTTAATGGACAAAAGCTGGAAAAACAAAATAGTTCATCTTTCAGCCATCCACAGCATAACATTTGAAAGTGCCACCAATCTTCCTCGAACAGGAAAACAATACTTCTTTATTGCAAAGAGAAATAGTTCTTCTTACAATATAGCTTTTCATGTCTAATTGGGAAAAAGCCCCTTCTTCCCTCTTAGTCTATTACATTTATACAAAAAGGTGAGACGGTTGGGCTGCCCAAAGTAACCTTTAGGCTTCCCAACTCTTCGTTTCCCAACGCTTGACTTTTCTCAAAGGTTTTTTTTTTTACAAAATGTTACATATTACAAAA
Organism: Pseudotsuga menziesii; assembly: GCA_001517045.1. Classification (NCBI taxonomy): domain Eukaryota; kingdom Viridiplantae; phylum Streptophyta; class Pinopsida; order Pinales; family Pinaceae; genus Pseudotsuga; species Pseudotsuga menziesii. The sequence continues at coordinate 101,927 of LPNX010682742.1, read as the reverse complement.
ATTGACCAATCCTTTAAGAGGAGGGTCCCACTTGGGCATCTAGAAATTTCTTCCATGCCGAAGCTTCAGCGGCAATGCCCTCAAATGCACAAGGCTCTAAAACCTTAATATTAATATCAAACTTAGTAGCCTGGTTCTTTATAGCCTCAATCCTGGCTGCACTCAATCGAAGTTGATCCTCGAGAAGCTGCACGCTGATAGCTGAATGATCTACTTCGCTTCTCAAGATCTGATCATTCAGTGCTTTAATCTAATGTACTTTGGCTTCCTCGTCCTGGTATCTCTTCTGCAACAGCTCTACAAAGGCATTGTGATCCGGGAAAACCTCAAGCCTCTGCTCGGCCTCTATCTGGCACCGGTTGTAGGTGATGAGAAGCCTTCTGAAAAACTCGGTGCATGCTCCTTTTGTCTTCTTAACTGCTTTTTTGAAATCCTCCGCGGTATTTATAGCGAATTCCAACAAGTCATAATCCCGCTTGAGGGCCTGTGTATCCTTTGATGGCAGTTCTGTAGGAGTTTCTTCCTTGTTTTCCAGCCTTGCCATTCTTGTCGTCAGGACTTCAAGGATGTCCTGAGATCGATCTACAAAGTAAGAGGAGGTCTCCAGGATTTCCTCCAATCTGCTATCTACCTGCAACACCTTGCACCTTTCTCCTTCTATAGCAGTCTGTAGCTGCAGCATCTTAGCCTTCTAGGCCAAGATATGCTCTTTGAATGGTTGGAGGTTAACCTCCTGCTCCCTTGCTTCCTCCAGAGCAGTTGTCAGAGAAGAAATCTGCTCTTGATTTTTCTCTTTCTGTTCTTGGGAGTGCATCTCACTGGCCTGCAAGATAATCTTTTGCTGCTCTTCTAGCTCTTCTACCTTCCCCAGCAGCTGTTCCTTTTCACTCCTTAGCTCTTGACATTCTTTCTGCACTTTCTCCAGAGCCTCCTGTGTAGTTTCCATAACCCATCTTTCTACTTGGAGGGCCTGCAATTCAGCCCTAGAAGCCTTTATCTCCCTCTGCATGTCTTCATACTTCTGCTTCAGCCTATTGCCTTCCTCTCTCTCTTTCCTCAAGGTGTCTTTCAATTGAGTAGAAGACCTTTTGGATAGCTTTAAGTCTGTTATAATCCTACCCACATTACCCTCCGAAGCTTGAATCAGTGTTGCTCCGGCTCTAATGGTGAATCTCGGATCTTGGTCTGTTCCCAACATAACAGGTGTATCCGTTATCATTTTACCAGGCAGACCTTTTGTTTCAACTTTCCTTTCTGTTCTCTTCATTATTCTCTTTGTTGTCCTATCATAATAAATAGTGTTGAAATCAAGGATTTCTTCACCCACCTTATGTACAAAGGGGACCAGCTTGAGTGTGGGGACCATGGGTGTGCTAGCAACAGGTACTTGTGGGTCCTGAACCTCAGGGTTCTCCACATCCTGGGTCTGCCTTCCAGCTGTTTTAGAAACTGATTGCTCTGTCTGTGTCAGCTTTAGCCTTTCAGCTTCTTGCTTTTGGAGTTCCTCATTCAGTTTCCTTTTCTTTTCTTCTTCTTCTTTCTTAGCTGCTTCTTCTGCTTTCTCAGCTGCTTCCTGAGCAACCTTCCTTTTTTCTTCTTCTTCTGTGTGTAGCCACCCTGCAGCTTCTTGTGCCAACCTCTGGGCTTCCTCATTTCTTCTTTTTGCTTCTTCCTCAGCCTTTGCTTGTTCGTCTCCCTTCCCACCTTTGGTGGTGATCTTCTTCTTGAACCTTCTTCTCAAGGCTGTAATGTTTACTGCATTTCGGAAGATGGATTCTTCCCGATCCCAATGGTGGGCATACTCAAAATGCACATTGTTTGTTTTGTAGTGTTCAGCTACTTTACCGTGAGTATCATTCCTACGGAAGGGCATCTCTCCAAAATGGAACTTTTCCAGCTCTTCTACAAATTCATCACCCTTTTTTACTCTGGTAAACTTGTAGCTTCCTAATATGAAGGGCAAAGGAGGATAGGCAGTCTTCTTGTGCTCAAACAGAAAGCTGCCTATTCCATCCAGGAACACTTGTCTGACTGCCTCCTTGTGAATAATGTAATCAGTTGCGTATTTGGGCAGCAAGGAAGGTGCTCTCGAACCTCCAAACATCCTGAAGTATAGGCCATTTTCAGTCAAATAGTAGTCTGCATACTCCTCTATTACTTGCAGTGCCTCCTCTGACATACAATCACAGTCCTTCAGGAAAATGAGTGTGTATAAGGGCATGATAAAGTGTTCACATACTTCTCGATAATGGCTGTGATATTTGTGTGCCCACAGCGGTTTATAGGCAGCATAGACAGGCATTCTTTCCCTATCCCAGATGCACTTGAGTCCGGAAAAGGCTGATTACACAATATGCAATCGATGAGTATGGAACTCATATAGAACTCAGACCTCTTTTGGGCCACTCCTCCCAAAGATGAGGCCAAGCAAGCTGAAAGACTATTTGATACAAGGCTAGCCTAGTTGAAAATTGTCCCCTGGGTTGCAATATGAAAAATGATGGGTATCCACTCTAACTTGAAGAACCTACCATGTGCTCTTCCAAAAATCATGTTCAACATTAAAGCTATGAACCTATAGGGGGCCCTTAAGCTTGTTGTATCATAATCACCCATCGGTCTGTATCTGTAATGTTTTCCCTGCAACAACATCTTTTTAAGAGTCTCTACCAGGTCCATTCTAATATTGTTTAGCCAATCATCAGATAAAAATACTTGGGCTTCTGGCAGGTGGTAAGCCAACACTACATATCCAGGGTAACATGATAGCAATTAGTCAATGAAGCAAATATATGCATGTATACAAACTGAAATGGCCTAACTAAAAGAACTATTGAAACATAATGTGCAGTGTTCAGTGACTTTGTCTATTTCTAGCATGATGGGAAATAGTTATATGCAGTAAACTGTGCAAGCTACTACTGCTCTATGATATTAAACAATTCTATCAACCACATTTAGGACTAAAATAGATCTACATCAATATGCAACACATTTCAGCTTTCTATGCACGCCATGGTCATCTCGCTGCGCGGGAAAGATAGTAGCAGTTACGCAGGTTTTCAATGACGCCTTAACAAAACCATGCCCACACACTTATGGTCAATAAACTAAGAGCAGTGGCATATCCCTTTCAGTCGGCTAGGAAATTGACGCTGAGCTCAACGGGGTCGCGCGAAAACGTATAGGTGAAAACGGCTGCGGTTTAATTGATGCAGGTAGCACAAAATCGAGACCAACCGTCCAACCCTAAAATAAAAGGTCACGACGAACCTATTCCAACCCACAATGTTATCATACAGGGTGGTTTGGTGCAGACAGCGTAACGACCGTCTACACCAAACCCCCTCATTCTCTACGCGTAGGGTGATATAGCAACGACGATATGGAAAAAAAATACTCTAAGGGCCAAACCGCCCTCCCACGGATAGTTTAGATAAAAATATCCACCTATATAGGCATATAATTTAACGGGACGAGGAAAACGACCGAGGAAACAAACCACCGTAGAAAATAAAACCACCAAACGTTCAAACGGAAAGAGGAAAGGCAAACAAAGCCTACCTGGCACTGATGTGTAACCGGTGTGTATGGCGGGACGAAGACGGTCAGGCTTCTACAGTTGCCACCTGGATGCGGGTACCGGCAATGGGGTCCGAACAAACTCGAGCGATCGACAGCACGATAGCAACAGAGCACGGCAGTTAAAAATAACAATAGAATAATAAACCCCTCGACCCCGTATATATAAGGTCAACACTCGCGGCATATCGGATGGCGGACCACTTTTGGATCGGAAACTGAAATCCAACTTTCTTCCGCAACGGCGGACGACCAAAACGCTAAGCCATTCGCGTACCATACTTAGCAGAACCTCGGTAGACTATTCGTCGGGACCAAAGTGAAACTGGAGCCGCGGAGGGTAAATCGATCCGCAATAGGTAAAATCTGAATCAGAAGCGAAACGACTCCGCATTGGAAGGGCTGGTGCTTCTTTCATTCGCAACGGCGGAACCGTAAAGCGTACCACCGTCTGCAACGTCGGGACTTGAATCGGAGGCGAAAACACTAAAGGCTCGGAGAGTTTTCGAGCTTCGGCAGCCGCAACGACGGAGCCACAAAACGATGCAGCCTTCCGCAACAGTGGGAATCGAACGACTTAAACATCTCGAAACCAAAAAAAACCTTTCGCAGCCGCAATGGCGGAAGCCCCCCGACTTACGGGATCGGCAAAAATAACACAGGCGGGAAACGAAACATTGAAGCAATGATCGGGAAAGGAATTGGTTTTCCGTCCGCAACGGCGGAGAAAGAAATGACCAATCCTTCCAACATAAACCAAAACATCGTCCAATGTGAAAACCAACGGATCGGAAGACGAAAGTGTATTTCTTTCCGCAACGGCGGAAGACGAAAACAAAGATCCACCTGCAACGGCGGGGCACTGACCACAATAAATTTCGATTCAGGCATGCTTCAAATGCATTCAAAGGCAGCGATAAAGCTTGATCAAACAGTGGATTACTTCAAGCATTCGAGGGGAAATCAAAAACAATTGGTAGCTCAATCCAAGCATTTAGAATTAACTCAAGGACAAAGAACTAATCCAAGCAAAGGAGGGTCCTAAAATTTTTTGGAATTTTGGGAATTTGTTGCAGCTACAACAATTGGCGACTACCTAGTGAACCCCAGATTTATGAATTAACCCCTTCCCAGTGCAAGACCGTCTGAATAAAAGTTGAAATCTTCTAGATGTTTGTATCCCCAGGTTGGCCAGCTTAAGCATTTAAACCAATGAGAAGTAGTCCATTCTTTGGGAAATGGTAACATCAGAAACATTGCAAGTCTGAATGACTATTTTGAGGCCTACTAAATGAGGTTTATTTTACTCGTCCTTAGGTAGTTTCATGCTTGGACGCCACAGGATTGTAACAGATAGTAAACAACATTGTCCTTTTGTTCCTCATTCCCATGCCAATTGCACTTTTGTGCCATTTGAACTTTAGTTCTTTTGAGTCCTCCATTTTCCTTTCTTTCTGAATTTTATTCAGGATCCTCTATCCCATAGTGCCCTTTTGTGTGAGAGAAGAATTGGCGTTTCATCTCACGGACGGAGAGGAACTTTCGGCAATTTGAAATTCATGCTTTTGATACTTTGCTTTGATATGTCTTGTTTCTTTTAACGAGTTTTGACCTTTGATAGCTTTTAGCTTTTCTGAAATTATGGCATGGGATCATTTATATATGATATATTGTTTACCTTGCTTCCTTTCCGTGGGTCTTTCGCTGTCACCCCCTTGGATATTTAAGATGTGAAATGGATGGAGCCTCGAAATAGTATTCCAGACCTCTTTTACTTCTGAGTTATTTACAGGGGTTAAGTAAGACTTCAATGAATGCATGGCCAGTTAGGAACGATGCTACTAGAAGACATTCCGAATCAGTGCTGCTCTGGCTCTAATGGTGAATCTCAGATCTTGGTCTGTTCCCAACATAACAGGCGTATCCGTTATCATTTTACTAGGCAGACCTTCTGTTTCAACTTTCCTTTCTGTTCTCTTCATTATTCTCTTTGTTGTCCTATCATAATAAACAGTGTTGAAATCAGGGATTTCTTCACCCACCTTCTGTACAAAGGGGACCAGCTTGAGTGTGGGGACCATGGATGTGCTAGCAATAGGTACTTGTGGGTCCTGAACCTCAGGGTTCTCCACGTCCTGGGTCTACCCTGCAGCTGTTTCAGAAACTGACTACTTTGTCTGTGTCAGCTTTAGCCTTTCAACTTCTTGCTTTTAGAGTTCCTCATCCAGCTTCCTTTTCTTTTCTTCTTCTTCTTTCTTAGCTGCTTCTTCTGCTTTCTCAGCTGCTTCCTGAGCAGCCTTCCTTTTTTCTTCTTCTTCTATGTGTAGCCACCCTGCAACTTCTTGTGCCAACCTCTGGGCTTCCTCATTTCTTCTTTTTGCTTCTTCCTCAGCCTTTGCTTGTTCGTCTCCATTCCCACCTTTGGTGGTGATCTTCTTCTTGAACCTTCTTCTGAAGGCTGTCATGTTTACTGCATTTCGGAAGATGGATTCTTCCCGATCCCAATGGTGGGCATACTCAAAATGCACATTGTTTGTTTTGCAGTGTTCAACTAGTGTTCAAGGAAATATCAAAACAGACTTCAAAGTCTCATGTTTTTGGAACTGAATATTGGTGTATTACTACAGGTATTGGAGCACACTTAGATGATGTGTCTATGCAGTTTGTGAAGCATAGGATGGATGCTTTGAGGAAGAGAGACAAAAGAAAAATTGGACCATTGATAGAAGAATATGTTCACTATTTTGAAGCAGAACATAGAATCATATTAGAAGAAGATGGTCTAGAAGAGGGACTAGCTGAAAGTCTCATGAAATTTTGGGAGAGTTCAGACCAGCAGAAGAATATGATGATAAGAAAGTCAATGGGATATGTTTTTGAAATTAATGAATTGTGTGTATCTATAGGAATAACACGTGCTGAACCTTGTAAGGTTTCCCCAAACGTAAATGAAGAAATAAAGGAGTATCCATGTACTCTCGACATGGATCAAAGCCAAAAGATTGTTTTGGAATTGAAGAACGAGATGACATGGTCTCGTAGAGATAAACCAGAGAGAACATTTGCATATTTGGATAGTGGTGTTACTGACAGACCGGGGAAGAAATTTGTCATGACACATGAAGGGACTATAGTGTCTCAAGAGGATGATCAGTACCTCAAAGAAATTACTATTGCAGGGTTGGTTAATGAAGACAAAGGAAAGTTTTATAACTTCACAAATTATGATGAAGAGTTAGAAATGTTAGAAGACTTGTTGATCAATCCAAGGGTTGATAAACATGACTGCTTAATGTTTGATGACATCATTGGAAAAGAGAAGACAACAGATAAAAGCACTGAATTGTTTTATAATTTAGTGGATAGCAGCAGAGAGTCAAGAGGACAACAAAAATTTTAGGAAAAGGAGATGCAAGTGTACCAACCAAAGGATAGACTCGACATGGAGATTAAAGAACCGAGGATGCTGATGATGAAGATGTCTCGGAGAAGGCATGAGGAAAGACTGAATATTTACATTAGCAGAGCAAATAGATAGAGTAGTGGCAGAAGAAAGATGACAGAAGAAAATTGCAGAAGCAAGGCTAGTGGAGCATTGCAACATAAAACTTGGAAACCAGGAGAACTGAAGATGACAAAGACATAACAACATGATGAGATGGATGATCAACTTTAGAACAAAGTTTGGGATCCAGGCATACTGAATATGGAAGGTCATGACCAGGAGGTCATATTTCTTTCTTCCTGGGGAGTCTGATGCAAGAGCATCCTGCTCTCCTTTCAAAATTCAAGCTCAATGCTTGACTAGACCTGGAAGGGGTCTTCAATTACAAATTGATGGTATTCGAACCATCACATTGTAATTAAACTTATATAGAATATGTGATTCTAGATGGATAAGGAGTCAATTAGGTGAGTCACTATGTGAGCGATGAGTCATGTAACAAAACCCTCATCTAATGGCAACGAGTCATAGGATAGGTTTGATAGTTTGAGTTAATTAAGCATGTTGTTGAGTATATTGAGGATATGAACTAGAATGGTTCATAAATCATGTTGTGTATAAATATGTAAGCCTACAAGACATAGAGGGATAAAAGAAAGAGAGAATAGGAGTAGTAGAGACAGAGATATAGAGGTGAGTAGGGCCTTTATGAATCAAGTAAAGCCAATCAAACACGTATCAGGCATAATGAGATCAAAACAAAGGTTCTGAGATAATTATGAATGTATAGTTTCATTGTGTGGATGAAGGAAATCCTATTTCAATGTATCTTTGTGTGTGATTGTAGTTCTTTCTAAATGTATGATTTCATGAATTGAATGTTTGGTTAAATTCTGTGTCAATGAATGATTAGCTTGTGTGTGAGTTCAGGGTTTCTGAAAGTGGGTAAAACAGAGATCGATTGATCGATTCTCTAATTAATTGAAGGAAGAATTCGATTATTAAGACTTCGTGAATGGATTTAATCTTGAATTAACCTTGTTGTAGGTTCGAGATCTGCAGATCGATCAGTGCAAGGATCGATAATAATTAAGGTTTAAGTTTGCATAGGTTAAATGGTTGAGATCGTCGTAGGAACAGATCTACGGTTGAGGAAGAAATCCACAAGGATAAGTGAAGTTTCATTGGAGATAGCACATCAACGGACGATATCAAAGGCGTAAGAGATCTAACACTCCAGAAGAATCCTGCAAGAGAAAGGTGTAAGAAATATAAAGGACTCTCAAAGATAAGATGAGATCCGCATCCGATCTCAGATTAACGGTCAGAAAGGAAGCCACATGAAATCAACGGTTGTAAAGAGTTGCGAAAAAGGAACTGCGGGAGGGAAATTGCGAAACTTCAACTTTTGTAAAAGTTGGATCCGCAATACGCAATCTGATTGCAGAAAGGAGTGTTGCGGCCGCATAATTGCGGATGTCAAATTTGGAATTCGGTAATTTCCACAATCCATAAATGCGGAAACAGAGTTGCAGAATCTTTGTTATGGAAAGGAGCTTGCGAAAAGGTGTTGCGAAAAAGACAGATTTGCGGAAATTTGTCTTGCGGAAAGAGAATTGCGAAAAAGCAAGCTTGTAGAAACGAACTTGCGAAATTGAACATGCGGAAGCAGAGTTGGACAATAGAGTTGCGAGAGAAGAAATATTTAGACAAGAAACCAAATTTAGAGTTTGCAAAATGTAGAGCAAGCTAAATCTTGGGGAAGCGGATGGGATAATCATTGTTTGGGGTTCTCGTCTGCATCACACTGCATATATGCCTTTAGTTGGGATAAAATAGACCTCATATGCTTTGCGGATGATAGGAGAGGATCCCACATCTGGCAGCCAAGGAACAAGGGGAGGGACTTGGTTCAAGAAAATAACTTTTGGGAAATCAGGGATGGGGAATCGACACTCTTTTGGGATGATGCTTGGAAACAATCACTAAGGCTCTCAGATTCCTTGGTTGTTCCCCTTCTTCTCTAGGATTATGAAGCACAAAGGAAAGTAAAGGTAAAATATTAATGGGGGGAGGTAGTCGAGAATGCATAATTTAGGGAATGGGAGTATGAAGACTGGTGGGAGAGGATGGGTCCATGGGAGGAAGTGGCAACCTCTTAGGATACCCTTCAAAGCAAGTGTATTTAGGTTCACGTGGGAGATGATAGGCTAAGATGGGCATGAGACCTAAAGGAAATTTCTTAACAACGAAGGTGTATGAAATATGGACCGGATTTAACCAACCCTCACAATATTTGGTATGGAAAAACCTATGGGAAGCTTAATTATGGCCAAAAGTCTCTACATTTGTGTGGCTTATCATTAGAAGAAGAATTTTAATTGGTGAAAAATATCATGAGAAGAGGTTTCAATGACCCTTACCAATGTTGCTTGTGCCAAATTGCTGAGGAAACTTTCAACCATCTCTTGCACACGTTTTCATTCTCTGCACATCTTTGGGATAGACGGGAATCTTTCTTTAGGCGTTCCAACATAATTAGGTGTCTGTTGGATCTCACCATTAGTGATTGGTCGAAGAACCCGTTTTAGAACCCCATAGTTAATAGATAGAGGAAAATCTTCCTAGGATTCTTAAGGAGCTAGCGGATATGAAGGCTTTGATGCAGGCCTTTGTGACTTGAAGCTCTATGATTTCTTGTCAACTGGGGGTGGATTTGTCAGTTTTGATGGCCAGTTTGGATAAAGGAAAAGCTGGAATGGATAAAGGAAAGGGAGAGGCACACAAAATTAGTATGACAACCTATAAATCACACCCTCCTTTCCCTTCTATCTGATTTTACTGATATGAATTGCTATGCTTTTAGACATTATGGGTTTGTAATTTTGAATTATGGCAAGAACATTGCCCCTTGGGGCCGTAGTTTTATAGATTTTGTTTTTTTATACTGCACTCAAAGCTAGTTTCCCCCATTTGGGAAGCTTGATACATTGCCTAGCTTAGAAACAATGCGGTTCAAGCAACTTAGTATGATTACTTGGAAAAGGGTTTGTTTGTCGTCACCTTGTTTTCCTTTTTGGAGGGTTGATGGTAACATAAAGATTGTCAAATGCTTGCCATATATATTTTTCCTTGATATAATATAAAATGGAAAAAACAAATCCCAACTTACAAAAAATAACAATCTTACTAACTATATCACGATAATACACTCCAAATGACATGGTATATTGAGCTTATCACACAAGAGTAAAACAACAATTTTAACACACATAATTAATCAAGTTTTCCCAACTAACTTCCATAACACTCTTATCTATTTACTTCCTTATATCTAATTCACATCTATCTTCCTCATCCTAACCTTCCTCTTTTGGAATGTCCTGGAGAGTCAACTATATTAACCTAACTCTAGATGAACCTGTAAGTGGAAGTGTTGACTATATCTACCAAGATTCCCCAACATGCAGTTGATAGTCATCATCACATTTTTTGGAGAGCATGCCTTGGGAGAACCCTCCCATGAATCAAGATTTTGGAGGATAAACACTGGGCAATGTCTCCATGCCCCAATAAAATGAGGGGCAACACCCTATATTGACATACTATTTTGTTGCTATTAATTTTAGAGCCATGCCATCGAATAAATAGTTTGGGCATTATGTTGTTTGTAAAACTTGCACCGGGACACACATTATAGTAATGAAACTAATAATAACTCTCAAAATAATTCCTTACTAGCATACCATTTTTCTTTTGAAGTCCATGTGATCGATATCACTTCTATATCATTATTATCCAACTATCACTTATCCCATTAAACTCGCAGATTAGTTTCCATGCACAAAATTGTGCATAATCTTGTAACACTTCACCTATGATTACCATGTTATTAACTGACTATATATGCAAATAAGATGATATGTTTTCCATGTACATGCTACTCAATGTTTCATTTCCAAACTTATTATAAATTGGTATCCACATACCACACATATTTGTCTAACTTAACATGCTAGAGGGACATCACACTACTTTTGCCATTTACAACATAACTAATAAACTTTATACACAACTTCCTTATATTGCCGGGTCCATAATCTACACATGGATAGTTTTCTCAATCTAGGTGAGGTTAACATATAGTCAACAAAGAGTTCCAACATAGGTCAAAATGTACTTTTGTTACGTAAGTCAAAATGGGGCGTTACATTATAAGCTTTAATTATAATGCTTTACAATCTTAGTAAATTTTAATACTTGGAGGTAGACAAGTGGCCTCTAAGAGAGTCTAATTGAGGTCTCTCATTATTAAGCACTCAATTGAGACCATTCAAACAATTTGACAACTTTTACTCTTTTTTATTCCACTTAAAGGATGCATGAATGAAACGAGTGCTAACATAATCTAATTGACTCGTATATGAAATGAGTTGAAATTGCTCCTCTGCGCCAATCTTGATCAAATTTGGTTGGACTTACCATGGCTAAGAGAGTTCGACCAGACTTAGCTTGCTTTATAAGCTTTGATCAAATTATTGGGCAATTTTGATGAGATTTATCAATTTAAAATTTTTTTGAGAGACTTTTATCTTGTTGAATTTTCATGACTTCAAATAACAATCACACTCTTTAACTTTGTTGTGTCATTTTAAAGTGAGCACTATGTGACCATGGATGCAAAACATTTTCTTTGTTCCAAATATTTTTGATGAATACCAACCAGCAAAAACTATTCACTATGAGTTAATACAATGTAGTAGATGCGTCTCACAAGCTACAACAACACCCCTTCAATTAAAATGAGATATTACAACGTGGCAAACAAGTCTCAAAAGTTACTAAAGCATTCCTTCTACTAAGTAGTAATTACTAGGGGTATCTATTCCTTCAAAGTTGCTTTACTTGCATCTAGCACCATCTGCAATAAACAACCCCCTAACAATTGACCCATAAAGAACGAACATGTTAGATAACAACACTCTATTTTTATAAACTATACAAATCCTCTTGGAGTAATCAACTTTTTGTCTCTTTAAAAAACACCCTCTTCTTAATTGGAATGAAATTAATTTACTAAAATGTTTACTTAAAAATCTCCAAAAAAAAAAAAAAAAACTAAAAATGCATCAACTATATAAAATTACAAAATATTCACATTCACTTGAATTCTTTTATAAAAACAACAACAATGCCTTCACAAATCAAACACCATTATTAACACACCCTTCAAAAAAAAAAACGGAAAAAAAACAATTTACCGTAGCAATACATTATTAACATTAGATGTCTACCCAATGCTTTTCTCCCTTAAGAAAGTAAGCGTGCGTAAATTCCTAAAGAGTCAGCTAAACGATCCCATATCTATTTTATGTTCTACCCTATACAACCACAATAAGCAAATAGATCAACTAAAATTAAAACAACATTTTGAAAAAATAAGTCTTATTTAGATTTTGGCGGGTTCAATCCACCGCTACCGTTCATTGAAGTGAGACTGTGAGAGGAAGAAGGGGAGAAGGAGCGCAGCAGGGACGATCAGCATCACCTGCAGCCATGCCAGTTTACAGGGTTGCAGGCATTGATGTTCATTTTCCGTTCGATGCCTACGATTCCCAGCTCGTTTATATGGAGCGAGTAATTCAATCCCTCCAGAAGGTATACCCCAATACCGAATGAATGAATCAAACCCGCCATTGACTTTCTTCTACAGGATAACTTGCTATTTGTACTGTAAATATATATGTCTTGGAGCCCTTGCCCTTATCAATAACCCGAATTAAGTTTCATTGCCTATGGAGTTCCAAAATGATATTTTCTATTCTACCGAATGAATGAATCAAACCCGCCATTGACTTTCTTCTACAGGATAACTTGCTATTTGTGCTGTAAATATATATGTCTTGGAGCCCTTGCCCTTATCAATAACCCGAATTAAGTTTCATTGCCTATGGAGTTCCAAAATGATATTTTCTATTCGGAGTTTTGGTAGTTTGCGGGCTATTGCTGTAATTTCCATTCATTTTTTTGTTTGCTATTGCTGAAAAGTTAGCATACACTTCTTAGCCAAGAGATTCTTTAGATGGTTGTAATCTGGCAACACTCCATTGTAATACTCTCGTAATGGTGTAGGGCATGTTTTCTGCTAAGTTAATCAGAAGCATAAATACAACAAACATATAATAACAGTTGACAGGGAAGGTTGAAGTTTGTCTTCCATGCTAACAACATGTGGGGATGGTTGTTCTGATGCCAAAGATGTACCTTTTGATGCACACACACACCTGGCACGTGGTTGGGGATAGCCTTATAGCGCGATCTGCAAATTCCTGCACATAAGCTTATTTGTAAAATACGACTATAATTTTGAAGAAGCATAATCTACGGTATGGTCTTGCCAACGCTATTTATGTAATTTTCCAGAGTAGATCCCTTTATCTGCTGTTTATAAAGCCAAAGCGGAGAGTGCAAAAATATCATTCAGCATATCATATGTTATAGGCCAATATTCCTTTATCGCCATTAGAAAGTGAAACCATAATCTTTGATAAGCAATTGGAGAAGTGTATGTCAGGCTTGAAAAGACCCTATTAATTTAAGGAAACATTCTCTTGCTTCTCGCAGGGCTCGATAGAGGCCGCAAGCTTTCAAACCTTCCCCTTGTATAACAGTTTCTTCACAGATGGGGTAAATGTCGCGAGTTTGAGCCTTGAAAATCACAAAATGGCTGTTTTGGTTGAAAACGACATCCGGCAAAATAAGATTACGTTCAGAATAAACCCTAGATTAACTTAGAGCAGAGAAAACAAGAAATGGGTGCTCATCTTCTCGGCTACAATACAGGAACCTGTTAGGATGATTTTATATTGTTGAGCATAATCTAGAACAGTTCTAGTTTTCTACCTCAATAGCAAAACATAGGGCGACAATATGCCTGTCAATTGATGTTAGTTGATGACGGTAACGTTGACAGTAGGGCTTCGTCAGGATTGCTCCAGCAGTCATCCTAGGAGCTATAAGGTATAATGGCTAGACGTTAGACGCCTTTCACCTTGGCAATAGGTAGTCAATTTTCAACACAAACTTTTGCATTACTCATTCTCTAATTGTTGACTCTTTTGACTGAGGGGCCAGAGTTATTGGATACATAACAAGATGGGAGGAGGGCTTCTTTTGAGTTTGATGCTCACTCAGTGCCCATGTAAATGCACCAAAAACCTTTTTGGTCATGCTGCAAGAAAACTCGTGAAAGCTGCACACATCATACTTGCTTACAACAAACACGTCTTATTGAATCATTGGAATGCTGTTAACATAAGATTCTGCCTTTGATGTTGTAACGGTTACAGGAGCTTGAGGCAATGCCATTTATCTTAGCACAGGCTGCATATAGCCATATACAGAAGTTTTATCCATATCATAAAATACTAATGCCTCTCTTCAACCTGGTTAAATAGAAATCAGTCCAGTTAACATTTGATTGTACTCGAAGGAACCATTCCTTCTAGTAGTAATGTCCTAGCACACCAAATGCGGAATACATTAGGTTGAAACCAATACTTTAGGTGATATCTGCAGAGGGGCAGAGAACATTGAATAGACTTCTAAATGATCAAAGGATACTAACAGTTAGGTGATATCTGCAGAGGGGCAGAGAACATTGAATAGACTTCTAAATGATCAAAGGATACTAACCTTGTTAGAAAGGAATATGAAGGCTTTGTTAGGAATATAATCCTCCCTTGGCCATACTGTCTATTAGATTATTTAGCCTAACTTAGGAGTTTTAATTAATTAATTGGGTCCACTAGTACCATTGGGTCCACTTGGCCTAATGGGGCCACATTTACTAGTTACTAGAGTGTCGGGAACACTGCTAGAGGTTAACTGCCATTGACTGCACTTGCATGCATCAGATTAGGCGCCTCCTAGACCAATACCTACATTTTAGGAGCCACTGGGAGTCTTGACACCAACCTCCTTTAGTTAGCTGGAGTTGGAGCTAGTTAAACTTAGTTAATTTCCAGTTACATTCAGTTAGATCACAATCAGTTCAGTTAGCGCTAGTTATGCATGGCTGCATGTGGATTAGGCGCCTTTGCTCACCTACCACTTCAGTTAGACTGAGTTAACTGTTTATTACTGATTGTGTGAGTTGTTTAGACATATGGAGTTAACCATTTGGACTCTGATATTCATTGAGACATCCTGAGTTAGCTAGTTAGTTAGGTACAATCACATCTAGTTGTTAAATTCGAATTCCTCCCTAATGGATTCGCATTCTCCCTTATGCAAACTATTGTAACACCGGATTTAATTAATGACAATGATACTGTAATTACTTGAGCTATACTCGTTCGTTTCCTGTGTGGTTTGTTTTGTTTAGTGTGTATCTTCATTCTCCTTTTGCTGCAATAATAATTTTGGACTCATTGCTTGAAGATCTAAATGGCACAACACTTTTAACAGGCTTGTATTCGCCAACAATGAATATGTTTGCACAAAAAGTTGAGGTGGCCTTATATAGACATTGGCTCATCTAATCTAGTTCTTTCATGACAGGGACGCTGATCTACAAATTGTAACTATTTTATGTGATTGTGGGGATAATGATTTACTACTCAAATTATTTTCTTGTTTCAGAATGCAAGTTTTTTGAAGATTGTCATATTGTGAGAGTTTGTTTGGAGTAACTACATAAGATATTTTTATTCTCAATTTTTTGGGTGAACACTTCACCCATCATCAAGGGAAACAACAAAAAATTAGAGAACAATGTTGTAATGTCCCCATTTTTTGATTCCCCTGTTCTGCAGTTGGGGATAACTTACGAGGGTTATGTCAGCCTAGACAAGAAGGTGAGGTTAGGTTATTAGTGAGCTCGGAGGAGTTGGAAGAGTTCTAAGAGGCCCAGTCTAGTCCATTGACCATCTTACTGTTGAAATTTAAGGATTAGAGGAGTTTTTAACATAAGTAGTAAACTTTAATGCATGAACATATAAAATCAAATTCAGAATAGTACTGCTCTAATAAAATTTGAATTGTAATGAAACAAACATAATTTTCATCTCTTTCAACTTAACGCTCCATTAGTCACTGCATTAAAGTTGGTCCTCGAGAATCATCAAATGCCATGTATAGTAACAACATGATAAAGTAAAGTACAGTAGATATCTACAGTAAGGAATCATAACCAATATTTGAATCAGCCTTATACTCAGATACTTTAAGTTGATCTTGTCATCGAAGGGACAAGTCAACTGAGTAAGCAAATGTCGTACCTTGAGAGAGATGGTTAAAGTGGTAGGATATGGACTTCATAAACTTAGTCAACAACAAGACACACTTTAATTAGACTTTATCAACACAATCATACCCAGTATAGTCACGTTGTCAAAGAACACAATCATTGGGTAAGGAAATAGTCACATTGTGCAGAGATACACAGTCATACTCTTGCACAGTCATGCTAAGTAGAAAACACATGGCCATGTTGGGAAACCCACAGTCCAAACTCAAGGTTACACTGGGAGGACAAACCATATACCACATTCAAGGTCACGGTGGGAGAACAAACCACAGACCACATTCAAGGTCACGCTGCTGGAGAACAAACCACAAACCACAAACCACATTCAAGGTCACTGTGGGAGAACAAACCACAGACAACATCCAAGGTCACGGTAGGAGAACAAACCACAAATCACATCCAAGATCACTCTGCTGGAGAATAAACCACAGATCAAATTCAAAGTGAAGCTCACGGTCATGCTAAGAAAGACCCACACTTCACCCAAGAAAATAGACCCACGATCATGGTGGAGGAAAACACCATAGTTTGCACAACAAAAATCTACCCACAATCACGCTAGGGAAGACACGGGTAGGGTCACGGTCAAGACCACGTAGAGGAACCCATGAGATAGGGCTATGGATAAGCTGGGCAGAGACCACGTGGAGGAACCAACGGGAAAGGGCCACGGGCAGAGACCACACGAAGGAACCAACAGGAAAGGGCCACGGGTAGAGACCACACACACGGACCAACGGGAAAGGGCCATGGACAAGCTGGTCAGTGAGAACCCAATCCAGTTGTGCGTAGAACATGAAGCCATGGAATAAACCAAGCACACAGGCAGAGGAACCTGATCCAGTCACATGCGAAACATGAAGCCACGGGATAAACCAGGCATGCAGGTAGAGGGAACCCGATCCAATCATGCACGGAGGTAAGCCACGATCACGTTGTGGAGCTGAGCTATCGCGCGGGACAGAGATAGAACCGCAGTCACGCTGTGGAGCAACGACTGTGAAGAGTCACGCGGGAGGTAAGAAGTATACAGTCATTCGCGAAACAGAGAAGCATCCATGGACGAATCCAGTCACGCGGAGCAGTCACACGGGAGCAGACAAGGAAATAGTTCGATGCATACCATGCTTACATTAAACCTTTAATTTATAGGGTTTAAACATTAATAAAATGGTCCAAGTAAAAAACCAAAGGTTTTAATAAAAATAACTTAAGGTAGAATCAAAGGTCCAATGGTCATAGCATAAAACAAATAAAAGTCCAAAGGTTTAAGCATAAAGTATAAAATTAAACCTTTAATTTATAGGGTTTAAACATTAATAAAATGGTCCAAGTAAAAAACCAAAGGTTTTAATAAAAATAACTTAAGGTAGAATCAAAGGTCCAATGGTCATAGCATAAAACAAATAAAAGTCCAAAGGTTTAAGCATAAAGTATAAAATGGACCAAAGGTCTTTAATAATAAAACCATAAAGTAAACATTTATAATAAAGTCATAGAGTAAATGGTCCAACCAAAAGAATAGTGTACCAAAGAAACCCATAAGGTGAGAGTCACCATGACAAGGGTACACACACAATAAGAGTGCTAAGACCAAGTAAGATAAAGGACCATGAGTCAACAAAGGGGGCCACAATAAAACAACCCACAAACCCACAAGATCAGGGTGAACAATATAAGGTGGACAAACAAGACCAGTAATCTTCTTTCTCTCTCAAGGTACATTATCATCACTGTATAAGGGGAAGATCCAAACGGATGGTACGATTCTTTGGTCCTCAATACTGCTCCTAAGGGTTAGATGCTAGTGACATCACCAAGGGGTGGCCAGTCCCTTGAGAAGCAACCTAGCAATGACGATTAAGAGAGAGGATAGAACACATCATCATCTTCCATTCTCAAAGAATGACTCTCAGCCCTAAGCTGAGCTTTAGTTCCAAACTGAATCAAATTCCTGGTAACTAACCAGGTGCCTCCATTCTCTTGGAGAATGGATCTCAGCACTGAGGTGAGCTTCAGTCTCAGACTGAATCAAATTCCTAGTAACTGACCAGGTGCCTTCATTCTCCTAGAGAATGGCTCTTAGTACTAAGCTGAGCTTTAGTCCTAGACTGAATCAAATTTTTGGTAACTGACCAGGTGCCTCCATTCTCCCAGAGAATGGCTCTCAGCACTAAGCTGAGCTTCAGTCCCAGACTAAATCAAATTCCTAGTAACCGACCAGGTGCCTCCATTCTCCCAGAGAGTGGCTCTTAGCACTAAGATGAGCTTCAGTCCCAGACTGAATCAAATTCCTGGTAACTGACTAGGTGCCTCCATTCTCACAGAGAATGGCTCTTAGCACTAAGCTAAGCTTTAGTCCTAGACTGAAAGTTGATCAACTACCTGCAAGACCTACTTGGACATCGTGTCCCTGGGGCAAGACCATAATATGTCTCTGTCTCTACCTGCAGGTTCTACTTGGACATTGTCTCTCTGATCCCATACCAGAATACCCTAGATGCATATAGGGGCCCTAGCCACATGTTAGGGGCTTTTCCATGGCATCAACCTTCTTGGTCCTAGACCAAAAATCCTAGGAGACTACTGGGGGCCCTAGGGTACCTTCTAGGGTCTTACTTTGCCCTAGTTAACTGACTATGGTACCATCCTGCCTGAGAATGGGTCTCGCAGCTGCACTAACTTTAACACTTACATCATCAGGGAAAACCAACACACAGTTTGTCATATACAACTCTCCATAAACTCTTTTATAGCATTCACTTATTGTCAATACCATGGGTTTATGTCAATGAGGAAAGAGAAGCTCTGAAGAAGTATAAAAGGAGAGGCAACGCCTCACTTGGACATCATGTATTTTGAATTAATCTCTTGTGGAGTGCTCTTGTGAGCAAGGTTTTTTGTTAGGGGTTTTGGAAAAACCTCTTCCATTGGGGTTTGGTTTCGGTGATGAAATATCCACCCTAGCTAGACAAGAGGAAATCCACTCAGGGTTTCCAATTGAGTTCAATTGACATTTTATTTTTTAGTTTTAGCTTTTGCTTGGGTGATTTCTTTAAGGAGGGGCCAAATCATCTTCGTGGCATCATCTTTAGCACTTGGGGAAAATTATAGCTGTTGTGGTAGAGGTTTGATTCATTTGGTGAGGCTGTGAACCTGCGGGGTCGATTTCTCATTGATTGGGCCATGAGATCCGTGGCACTTAGAGCCATTGGGGTTTAAGGAAGGGGTCAATTCCATTCCTTGTGGCTGATGGGTTTAAAGAGGGGCCACATCATTTTGAGGGGGCTCAGACCTTTAGGAAGGATTGTGAATTGTGGAGGA
Source organism: Pseudotsuga menziesii (assembly GCA_001517045.1). Lineage (NCBI taxonomy): Eukaryota > Viridiplantae > Streptophyta > Pinopsida > Pinales > Pinaceae > Pseudotsuga > Pseudotsuga menziesii. Next base: position 82,266 of record LPNX010682742.1, on the reverse strand, counting down.
GACCATGGTAATAGGAGAGGGCCAAGTCATTGTGGGGCCGTTAGCTTGAGGAGAGGGCGCGTCTTTTGGGAGAGGGCCTTGATTTTTTGGAGAAGCTAAGAGCCTTGGTGGATGTCGCAACACTCTTTTGAAGAGGTTGAGAGATGGAGGAGAGGTTGTGAGCTTCTAAGAAGTGGTTGGGGGGCTGAAGAGCCAAATCATGGCAATTTCGTGGAGGGTTGAGACCCATAGGAGGAGTCATGGAGCTTTTAAGGAGTTGTCTCATCTCTTGGGGCATACCACAAGCACTTTGTGGAAACCATGGAGCTTTGGAGGAATCGAGGGACACTTGAAGGGACAATCATCCTCTGGAGCAAATGCCATCAGCTGTAGCAAAGAATTCAGAGGCTTGGAATAATTGAGAGTAATAATTCATTAGTGGAAGAGTTGCGGATAATCTCAATATTTGGCATTTTGTGTAGTTTTAATATTTGCATTGTGGTTGCTATCCTAACCATTAGAATCCCAAGTTGTTCCATCTATAATAAAATATCCAAATTGTCTCTCCTTGATTTTATGCGCACTTGTTTGCTTGCAAAATGTTTGACATAATGTCTATTTGAGAATACATGCAACCATTTGAAGGGAGTCCTAAATGAGTAAGCCTGCAAGTCGTTTGATGAAATCACACAACCAAACAAAACTTTTGCCTATAATTGCACTGAGGATATTTCAAATGTTGCACATGAGGGTGCAACGTTGTAGAGGAAAGAGTGAGAGAGAAAAATTGAATAAATCAATAGATATGATTAAGATAATTAATCATAAATGAAACAAAAAAGCAGATTCATCATAAATGTAATTCAAAACAACTCAAATCGAAAAAAATGTGGATGACAAAAAAAGATGGATTAATAGATTAAACTAAAACAATTAATCATAAATGGGATTTAAATCAAATTAATAAAAAATATAATTTAAATTAAAAAACATGCTAATGACAAATAACAATTTGATGAGAGACACGAGAAGGAAAAATGAGAATTAGAAATGACTTCAAAATTGCAAAGAACTTGGATTAATGAGGGAGCAAAAGGAGAATGGCATAAACTAAGGGCTTGTACAACGAATCGTCATTTGAGGGAAGAAGGCTAAGAAATTATGGGGTTGACGACAAGGATAGAATAAAAAAAGAGGGAGAAAATATATAGGAAATAAGAAAAGAGGGAGAAAATATATAGGAAATAAGAAAAGAGGGAACATAAGTTAAGGTGAAAACCAGAGGGTGGAAAAGGAAGGAGAAGCAAAAGGTAGAAGAGGGTAGGTACATTGAAACAAGATAAACCAAGTGTGCACCACGAGGGTGTCCCTAAGGGGCATTATGGTTGTGCAAAATATATATGATTGGTTGCCAATATTGGCTAAGTTTGTAGCTGTCCTTCATAATTGATGTTGTCAAGATTCCTTTAATTTTCGATAGCTTTCTTAATTACTATAGTGGAATATTGTTGAGTTTCAGTGAAAATTTTAGTTTGGAAAAAAATGTAATGTTTAGTTTTATTAGAATGTTAAAACAATAACAATTTTTTATTCGAATTTTGGATTGAAGAATGGTTAAAAGCCAAAGGAAAAATTGTTTAAGGCAAGGTGGTAAGGCCTATTATCACCCGAACTCACACCTTTAGAGATAAAGTCTTAAAGTTCAAGGTATGGACTTGGTGAAACTAAGAGGGAGGCCAATGCCACCACACCAACCCTCTTCTACACTTTAGGTTGGCTCTTCTCCAACTCAATGGGGCTTCCTTAGATTCGGATTACTAGAGCTCACAATAAGGTCCAACGTGAAATGAAGAGATGGCCCTAGCAAAATGATTTTTTTTAGTAATAATAAAAAAATTGGATGGAAGGACACGAGAATAGTGTCTTATCCATTAAGCAATATGGGGTCAACCAAGGTTCATACGAAGGCTTAAAGGAATGATTAGAAAGACGGGCAACGAGATTACAAACTCTAGTCGAATTACTTCACCAAATTCAGAAATCTACAAAAGGAAAACACTATTGAAGATATTTTCAAATGATCTTGAAGGGATACTTGTCATGCAAGGGTAAGAGAGCATATAACCATGGAATGAGAGACATATCATAACACTTCCAATTGACAATCATCACATAGAAGGAAAGAGACTTACTCCATTAGTTCTCAAGATCGTTAGCATTTGAATATTCCATCCATTAATAAAACATGTGCAACAACAAAACCATCCAAGAGAAGTGCTTTGATCAACCATCTATGAGAAGCCATAATATATTCAACTAAGTTCTAGGGTTTTTCTCTCACAAGCCAACCATGAGAAATGAAGGAGAGAGCAAACCCTTATTGGTTTTAGCTCATCTTACTCCTACATTTAAATATCAATAAAAGTCCTAGATCTAGCTTAGGAAGGAGTAAAGAAACCAAAATACTCCAATTACTACAACAAGATCCATAAAATAAGGTGGTGAAAGCCACATGTGCAAAGCCTCCAATAAAGAGAGATAGGGATGCCTCCATCAAATGATGGATAATACCAAGTAGGAACCTCAATTTCCAGCCTCCAAGTGTAGTGCTCCAAGAGAATATGCTCAATAAGCTTGCAAGATGGTGAATGAAACATAGATCTAGGGTTTGACCCCTCCTAGATCTCCTAATGCCAAAATGTCCTCCTCAAATGGTGCAACAAGTCCTTCTAAAGTAGGATGCAACCTCAAAATAAGGCATGGAACCTCATGTGGAATGCCTCCAAGGTGGTGCTGTTGTCCGTCGAGATGCACGCCAACATCATAAATCTTTCGAAAGCTGTTCCCTCACTAGAAGTGGGGAAGGTGTGGCCTTGGGGGCAAGCAATGAGCTAGGTACTATCACCTGAATCCCAGCTCCTCCGTTTAGGCAAACTCCTAACGAAGCCAAGGGGGGTTGTCCCTAACAAAGAGTTTTTCTATGGCTCTTATTATTTTTAAGTGTTTTGGTGTTGAGTGATGCGGATGGGTGTTTTTTAGAAGTTTTTTGAATGATTACAACTTTATAATGATGAAATAAAATAATCACAAGATAAATGCAAGATCACAAGATTGAGGAAATAACCACTTGAAAATATAAAGCAAGACAACCACGATAATATAAATGCTCCAGATAGATAAAAAGCAAAGGGAAATTGATGACAAGGATCAGTGCCTTATGGAGTCAAAGATAGTCTTAAGTACTTGGGTTGCTTGATACAAGAATTCAAAGTGGTAATGTTTGTGAGATCGTTTTGCAACTGTTCTTGGTTTATTTTATTGTAAATTTTAAAGGTGATCTTGCTTAAGGTGTCTAGGAAACCTAACCGGAAATACTTTCAGTGGCTCTGTTCGAAGACATGACGGACTTGTCTGGAATCACAAGCTAGGTGTTTTGAGAATTTAATCAGCAAGTGTCCAGATTGGGTTGCTCGACGCCCACACTTGGAATTTGCCCACTACTTGAGTATTTATCGAGAACGCCAGTTTGTTGGTTATGGGGATGAAAGTTTTATTAATGTATTCAGTTGTCCGATTAATCAAATCCAACCACCGTTCTGAGTACGAATCCAACTTTTTAGGGTCGACAGAGCATACTTGGTGGCGGAAAGCAATGAAGTAAATTTTAATGGGGAAATGTGAGTTGGAAGTATTTTATTAATTACGAGCACACAGATGAACCTCTCCGATAAAGAGTGCTCTTGACTTTGTCTTATGACAAAATTTCAAGAGACTTTGGCTAATCTATATGCCTAATGCAAGGAAAATGCAAATCTCACTATGCCCTCCGACAGAGAGTGCTCTTGACTTGGGTTATGGCAAGTTCAAGAGACTTTGGTTTATTTTAAGAGACAATCAGATTGTAAATATGAAACCACGTGATAGCTCAAAAATTGTAAAACAATGATTAAAATGCTTATAATGAACTAAAATAGCAATCACTATTCTAAGCATAAAATGAAACCAATCTAGTGAAGTAAATCTAAGCTAGCAAATCACTCAAAAAAAGGCCACTACAAGACTTCCCCAAATGGCGAAGCTGGGTGTGGGGGATTAAAGACCCCACTCACGAAACTTTTATTAAACTGTTACAATCTTTTGGATTTTCAACCTTTGAAAGAACTTGAAAAAGTTAAAATGGAAGGAGCCTTAATGGCTTTTACAAAAGGAGAGTGTTTTTTTTTATCTTCTTTGGTTCACAACTTCTTCTTGGTTTTGCTCTTTTTGGTTTTGCAATCTTTGTTGTGTCTTCTTCTCTTGGTTTCTTCTCCAAGTTTTCTTGCTTCTTGTCTTTTATAAATCTCTTCTTTGATCACCTAAAGCACAACAAAGCTGATAGACCTGTCATTGTCAATCAAATCAAAGAAATAAATTGAAACTAGCTAACTTAATGCAAGTCCTAGACTTTGAAATTTGAGATCTATATGCAAGGAAGCAAACTAGTTTATATGCCAAATCAACTTCTAGATGCAAGCTAGTAAATGAGCTAGAAATGCAAACTTTAAAGATGCTAACCAAATCTTAGATCTAACAAACAAGGGAAAGGGGAAGTGGATGGAAAGAAGAAGATCTAAGGCTAGAAGGAAAGTAGCAGAGAACAATGGGACAACATCAAGGACAGGGCTGAAAAGACAAAGATGGACAACAAACAAGTAAAGGAAGAGGACTGAAAAATGGTGCAGCGAACAGAGAAGAGGAGGACAAGCCAAACAAGGCAAGAAAGAAGAAGCCGAAGGGTGGATAAATGGAGTTTAGGGCTTCTTGTAGTAACTAGTAACCAAAAGAATGTTTTTATCTTATGGATGGAACACAAGAGAGAGAGCTGCTCCCAGCTTTCTTTTTTGTAGCAAAAGATAACTAGCCTTGTAGGTCCTGCAGCCACAAAATGTTAAACTCAAAAATGGTTGTTTGAAGCTTGGGATAGAAGCAGTTGAGCTTGCACCCTTCTACAATTGGTGAAGCCCGATAACACACAAACACTCAATACAAGAAGTGAGATCAAAAAATCATATGCTAGTATGCTAGGAAAATCAAATCCAGATCAACATTTCATATTACTGACTACTCATGTCCATCAATATATTAATCTACTTTGCATAAATAACCAAATTAAGACACTAAATGGCTATTATACCGTGCCAACAATGGCCTTCTTGAGCTGGCAAATTAATTAAACACATACAAGTATTGAAAGAGAGGAGTTAGAGACAATATCACCTCAACCATGAAGAATTCACCACAATTAAAAGCCCATAGACCTCTAAAGTCGAATATCTTTATTAACAATTCCAAAGCAAATGCTGATACAATTTTCTTAGAGTAACTCTACAACAAAGGATCCATCCATAGAGAGCTCCAAGAGCCTCTCTTTATACAAAACTCTACAACCTAAAACCTAAATCAGACTCGGCATGCAAGGAGAGCCAATAGCATCAAATCGAATTCCAATCAAATCCCTGTTAACTCATGGCTTGGAGTGCAAACTCCAACAACAACTTAAGCATGCATTGAAGTGGATGGGGAGGTGGCCTTCACCTTGGCAAGGCACCCCCACCCTTCCTTTGGAACCAACAACCATCAAATACGACAGCTCCAAGTGTATCCACGTGATCCAAAAAGAAATTCGCGTGAGCCTTTGAAGGAGATACGACTGGGTTGAAGTAAGTGAAGACTGAGTTGGAGTGAAGGTTAACCAACGATTGGTAGGAGCCGAGCCCCACTGAATCCGTATCGGTGTCAATCTCCTTAATTTATGGCATCCGTATGGCAGGACTGTCAGCATGAACTCCTATCCCCATCTGCGTGAGCCTTATACAACATGCGTGATCCTTACTTTGGCTCACCGTGAGCTTCATCCTCACGTCACCTTCAATTTTTAATTAAAACGCAGACATGGGAAAGCATTTTATATGCTATAGTTTAAATCTTTATTCTTTATGTGGAGAGGGGTCCATTATATACCAGCGCAACCACCTCATGAGTTATGCTAGCGTGGGTGCTTTCATATTCACGCTGTGCACACGTCACACTCCACATAAGCGTAAGCCCACTTCTCCCTCACGTCATTTCTCTTTTTAATTAAATCATCATCACTTCCTTTAAACCACAGTTTGGATGCCATGCAACTTGAAGATGGTCGTAAGTCCTATGGCCCACATGCCATGTCATCTTTTCACCATAAAATATAATTATTTGACTTTTTTAAATAATTTGACCAATTGCCAACATGTCCATTTTTTAGCATTAAAATGCCATCTTGATGCATTTTTAGCAAATACTGCCTCACGAGGTGTTCTGGCTGCCCGACTGATGGTGAAAGTGGCCTCTGGGTAAAGATGCTGCTTCGGGCTTGAAAATGAGCCCAACCATGCCGAAAACGGACTCCGGATCACATATTTTTTACATTTTGAAGTTTCTCATTTAAACCATTAAAAAATGGCTTAAAAACCGGAGAAAAATATTTTTTCTCGGAATCAAATGAAACTCTAGGGGGACCTAGTATATGTTCAGACGACTCAATCGGAATGCCTAGCATGACAAAAAACACTGACACAAAGGCTCTAATAACCGCCCAAGGCCGAAACATCAAGATAACCACCCCAGCTTTGGAGGTGCGAGTGAAAAACTCAGAAATTATTGGTCGTTTGTTCAACAGCCAATAATAACCAAGGGAAAAAACACTTTGGGGTAGTCGGCTTGATGCCCAAGTCCGGGAAGCCGAGCCTTTTATAAAAAATTAAACACTAGGACATTTTTTACAATTTCCCCAAGGAGGTATGAACATGTATTTTACAAAAAAAATTCGAATTGACTCCCAGAAAAACGCTGGTAGACTTCTAAGCTTTGATCTTGAACAAGTGTACTTGTTCAATACTTTGGCGGCTCACCGAAAAATGCACTAAGTGCAAAATTAGTGGATAACAGGCGCTTCATCAAATATGTGCAAAGATAGCTCCCAAAACTAAGATGTCTCCTTAACCAAGCATGAAAATGTGTGCAAATAGAGGGTCTCCAAGTAAAACGTCCCATCAATCATGGCTAAAACCAAGTCAAAGATACTCTAATGGCCACATGTGTGGCTCTCCAATTTAGAGGTCCATCAATCAAGCATAATGAAGTGTGCAAGCAACCTCCAAAGTTGGACATCCTATGAAAGAAATCAGGAGGGATGCAATGACCTACATGAAATGGCATGTTTGAGTGTTAAGCTCAACAAACTCCAGAAAGAGGGGGCAACTCATAAAATACATGCAAATGTCCCATGTGTATGCCATAAAAGGGGAGTCTTACACTAGGAAAGTTCCAAATGATTCATTGACCAAATCCAAACCCATCGGTACATGTGCAAAGCTAGATCCATGGAATAAAGAGCCCTCCAATCAAAGTAGAAGCATCAAACCCAAGAGCAAGGGGACCACAATAGCTAACCAATTCCATGATGAAGGGGATGACCCCATCTACAAGCCATAGACATGCCTCCACACATGGTGAGAGAGAGAAACAAGGGTAGCATTCTCCTAGAAATGATAACCAACAATACCACGATGCCATCAAAGAGTCAAACATTAAGGTTGCTCCAACAAAAAGTGAATGTATGGCCTAAAACATGTGCTAGAGGGTGGGCGCTCCATGGAAAGCCAACAACAAAGCATCCTCAAGTATGAACAGGATTCATTGACCAAATCCAAACCCATCGGTACATGTGCAAAGCTAGATCCTTGGAATAAAGAGCCCTCCAATCAAAGTAGAAGCATCAAACCCAAGAGCAAGGGGACCACAATAGCTAACCAATTCCATGATGAAGGGGATGACCCCATCTACAAGCCATAGACATGCCTCCACACATGCCAAGAGAGAGAAACAAGGGTAACATTCTCCTAGAAATGATAACCAACAATACCACGATGCCATCAAAGAGTCAAACATTAAGGTTGCTCCAACAAAAAGTGAATGTATGGCCTAAAACATGTGCTAGAGGGTGGGCGCTCCATGGAAAGCCAACAACAAAGCATCCTCAAGTATGAACAGAGTTAGAGCACTCCGATAGAAAGCACCCGTGTGTCATCCAATCATGTGTACAAGCCAAGTGCTCCACCAAATATGATAGTCCATGTCATTAAGATGCCAAATTAAACCAATAAGGCTAGGGTGCTCCATTAAGGGTGATCAATGTGTCATGAATGAAATGCACCATCATCTCCTAGATCATTCTAGATAGGAGGCCTCAAACCCTCATAACCACATCAATAATCATCCCATAAGCAATTCTTCATCAAGGAGCAATCATCAACACTTTAAAACGTAGGGAGACCCTAAGTTGATGGGTTCCCATTCCATGAATGCACAAAGTGTTAGATAAAACCTCCAAGCAAAACATACTCTAAGCATCGATACAATCAAGACGAGAGCACATCGGTATCAAAACTTCATGGAGATCATGAGCATCCATCAACCAATCACCAAATAGGGCATCATCACAACATGAATTATAACTCTAGCATCAAGTAACTAAGGCATCCAATGGCTGCATCAACCTGTCACAAGCATATCTTGATCCACCTCATTAACGTTAAGTTCTTTTGTTAATGTATGTGGGCGAGTTTTCTTCATCCAAGTGGAAGTCATAATAGGAGAGCCTTTTTGTCCAGGTGAAGGTTGGCATCCTTCCTCATTTCCTCACTCTCCCAAATCCTCATACTTAAATGACATCATCAAGAGAGGAAACTTGCAAGAAGTAGGAAGAAGTACATCACTGACAATGGTTAGGTTAACAAGAGGGTAGTTGCAAGATTTCAATACGGGTCATTGAATCCTTTGATTGACAAATTCTTTGCTTCTAATGGTTAGTATTTGGTTGTCATAAAATAGGTTTGGCAAAAGGGGAATGAAGCTCCAAGGCACATGCCACTTAGCAATTATGGTGGGGAGAGAGAGAGAGATGGTTGCCATAGAAAAAGGGCTGTCAAAATGGAGAATGAAGCACGAAAACATAGGCCACTTATTAGTTATGGTGGAGAGAGAGAGAGAGAGATGGTTGTCATAGAAAAAGTGTTGGCAAAAAGGAGAGTGAAGCTCCAAGACATACATAGTCTCTCTCTCTCTCTCCCCCTTTCCACCATAATTACTAAGTGGCCTATGTCTTGGAGCTTTATTCTCTCTCTCTCTCTCAATCTCTCCACCATAACTGCTAAGTAACCTATGTCTTGGAGCTTCACTCTCTCTCTCTCTCTTTCTATCCACCATAACTGCTAAGTGGCTAATGTCTTGGAGCTCTCTCTCTCTCCATCATAATTGCTAAGTGGCCTATGCCTTGGAGCTTCATTCTCTCTCCACCATAACTGCTAAGTGGTCTATGTCTTGGAGCTTCATTATCTCTCTCTCTCTCCCCACCATAACTTCTAAGTTGCCTATGTCTTGGATCTTCATTCTCTCTCCACCATAACTGCTAAGTGGTCTATGTCTTGGAGCTTCATTATCTCTTTCTCTCTCCCCACCATAACTTCTAAGTGGCCTATGTTTTGGAGCTTCATTCTCTCTCTCTCTCTCCACCATAATTGCTAACTCTCTTTCTCTCCCTCCCTCCCTCCCCCCACCATAACTGCTAAGTCTCTCTCTCTCTCTCTCTCCACCATAATTTCCAAGTGTCGTATGTCTTGGAGCTTCACTCTCTCTCTCTTTGTGTCTCTAATTAGTAAGTGGCCTATGTCTTGGAGCTTCATTCTCTCTCTATCTTTCTCTCCCTCCCTCTCTCCACTGTGATTAGTAAGTGGCCTATGTCTTGGAGCTTCTCTCTCTCTCCCCCCCACTATGTTTTGGAGCTTCCGATTCTTTGCCGAGTCCAAGTGTTACAACTTTGATTAGGATAGCCTCCCATGTAGCCTTGGCTTGACCCCATTTCCCAGTGATAAGACACTAGTCTTTGTGCCATTCATATATTTTAATTCATTTAGTTTACTAACTTGTTTTACTATAGTCATCTCATTTTGACCTTGGTCTTCATTGTTTAGCTCTAGTAATCATGTTCTAGGGAGCCCCCCCTTGAGCTGGAGGAGAGCCGGCCTAAAGTGTGAAGAGGGCTTGTGTGGTGACACTGGCAATCTCTCTTAGGTTCCTCCAAGGTCTCACCTGAGATTTAGGTCTTTATCTCAAGAAGTGAGGGTTTGAGAGGTAACATGCCATGTTTAGAGCAAATCCCCATGTCTAGAAAAAATTGCAATATCGCAATTTTCTTTGCAACTTTTTCATTTCATGTTTGACATTTTGATTTATCGTGTTTCTAGCATTTTTTTCATCTATGATTTGGAACTTTGTCTGTTATCCTAGCACACATGGGAATGCTCCTTATTGAAATGCAGACCATGAGGAGATTAGTTCCTTTGAGATGATGAAAAGGGAGCAATTGATAATTTCCAACTTCCTTGAGGAAGACATGAGAATTTATTACAGAGATTGGAATGGAAGAAAGAAAATGAAAATGTGTTTGAAAAGGCAGGGTAGCGAAGACTGGTTTTCATTGGGATAATTGACGACATTTAATTTGGGGAAGCAACTGGATAAACCTTTTAAGGATGCAATGTTTGAGCAGAGATTGAGGACATTGTATAAGTTTGTACGCTTCCTAGCAATGAGAGATTGTGCCCATTGGAGAGTCAGCAACTCCTACATACACATGGAGCCTTAATATTTCTTCTATGGAGTGTATCTATTATTTTATGCTGCTTTTGTTATATTTCTGTTTGCAGAATGTAATGTACTGTTCACAGTAGACAACATAGTGGATTAGGTCCTATAGACCTAAAGTTCTAGTGGAATTTATGAGAGTACTCATTTTTCTTCATTTCTCTCGTGGACGCAGGCATACAGAAAGGGTTTTTAGCATTTAGTATATACTCGATATTTGCTGTTAGAAACTAATATGGCTTTTCCAGTGGTTTACTGAAAAGAATTTGATGTTTTTAGTAATAGTCAGTGATAATAATATATCTGTATTAATGGTCAATCATGGTTAACTAGACCGATTCTATAGACATTTGTTGGTAAACAATTGTGGAGTACAACTTTGTACACTAGTATTTCAATAGATATTAGGTAGGTATAACCTGTACATTTCAAAATGTTCTATTGGATTGATTGTTGCTAAATATCAAAGCTGTCAGTAAGTTTTAACTTGAAACTGCCAGGGAAATTGAAATTCTTCATTTTCATCCACCTGGCTTATGAATTAAACTTGGCAGCTAATTTTTTTGTCTCTGCTGTCTGTTGTCAGGGTTGTAATGCATTGCTGGAGAGTCCAACAGGAACAGGAAAAACTTTGTGTTTACTTTGTGCAACACTTGCTTGGAGAGAGACTCTGCGTTCCACGTCAGTTCATTCTCGGGTGGATGGGGGAAGGATGAAGAGTTCTAGCAGTCAATTCCAGATTGATTCATCACTGGAGATAATGAAACCAAGACTACCAACTATAATATACACATCTCGAACTCATAGTCAGCTACAGAAGGTTATACACGAACTAAAGTCGTGTTCCTACAGGTTCGTCACTACTATAATTATATCATAAGCAGAGATTGAAAATATTAAATTCCAGGAAGTATAATGTTTGCTTGCATGTTTCTAGCTTATGTGCTTTGTCTGAGAACTTATTGTTGGCTCAAAACGAGGTTTTAGGTTGAGTTGCCGGGTGGAGCAGGTGCCATCTTCTCCTCTGTATTCTTTTCTATTCTTCATTTATTTCCTTACTCCCATGTGGCCTACGGCGTGGATATTGTAATATTTTTTTCGCTCTGGTTAATTTTATTCTTTCCAAGATCAATCTTTAGTTTTACTTGAACATGTATAGATGTGGTTAATATCTCAGAGATGGCTTGTGCAGTTTTCTTTTATGTCCTCACTTCCATGTGGCCTATGGTGTGGATATTGTAATATATTTTTCACTCCAGTTAATTTTATTCTTTCCAGGATTAATCTTTAGTTTTACTCAAACATGTAAAACTACAAGTATTCGGAATTGAACAAAAACCTAGGGGGACCTCGCACATGTCCATACAACTCAATTTGAATGCCTAGCATGTTTATAAACATTGACACATAGGCTCTAATAACCCCCTAAGGCCTAACCACCAAGACGACTACCCCAACTTTGGAGGTGTGAGTGAAAAACTCAAAAATTATTAGTCGTTTGTTGATTGTTCAACAACAAATAATTACCAAGGGAAAAAAACACTCTAAGCTAGTTGGCTTGATGTCTAAGTCTAGGAAGCTGAGTCTTTTACAACATTAACCATGCTAGTGTTGAATTTTAGCATTAGCATGAATTCTTTAAAATTTTTGCAGACTGTAAGATAACGATAGACAAGTACAGTAGAAACATTAAAACCATCACACACACTGAACACAAGAGTTTTTCACGGGGAAACCTTTAAAGGACAAAAACCCCCAAAGCATTTGTAACTCATCTCTTAAATGAGATGACCGAGTCTTCAATAATTTTCAAACCCTAATTGGTTTGAACCACTGATCAAACAAATCCACAAAAAATGAATTTTACAACAAAATCCAAATCAGGGCTTTTTGCCCTAATTCTTCTTGCTGCTCGAGATATTTTTCTTGTTGCCCAAGGCTGCCCGAATCTGCTAATGCCTGCCCAAACTGCTTGGATGCCTGCTTGAATCCATACTTGTCTACCTGGAGCCTGCTCGGACCTGTGATTGGTTGCCTAGAAGCTGCCCGGGCCTGTAGTAACCTGCTCGAGCTCTTGTTGGAGCTGCCCGAGGTTGCAGTGAAGGGGCCGAGCCTGAAAGAGGGCTGCTCGTGAAAAATAGAGGGCTTCCCGAGGGTTCTGTATGACTGCCTGAACAATAAAAGTGCCTGCCCGAAAATGCTGAGACTGCTGGTGATGGGTAGCAGACTGCCGAGATTAAACTTGGGCTCCCCATGCACTCTGCCTGCTCCCTAAGTGTATGCCCAGACTGAGAACTGAAGTTCGCTCTTGGTGTGGCCAAGTTCCCAAGGTAGCCTGTAGCTACTCGTGAAGGATTAGGGTCTGCCCAAAGTAGTAGTAGACCACCTGAAGTTAGATTTGCCCTGCCCGAAGTCTGTCAGTAGTTTACTTGTGGTGCTCAGAATGTACAGGAGGCTGCTCGTGAACAATAGTAGCGCTAGGGTAATGCCCTAACATTGTTTTAGTTGGTCGTGGATAGAAGGAGACTTCCCGTGGAGACTAGGGTGACTGTTAGTGCTGCCCTAGACTTTGCTCTTGCTGATCACCGAGAGGAATGGCGTGAAGAAACCCTAGCTGCTTAGTGTTTGCTGTAGAAGAAGGATGCCCTAGCCCATGAGCAAGATAATAAGGCTGTCGTGAGCATTTTGCTGTTGCCTGGATGGAGACTGTACACTAGGGTAAGAACCCTATATTAAATGTTGTTCATCTGTGAGGTGCTGCCTAGATGGAGATTGTACACTAGGGTAAGAACCCTATATTAAATGTTGTTCATCTGTGAGGAGTGAAACCCTAGTTTAGGGTTTGGTTGTAGCAATGAGGTAGATGCCCTATCTAGAAGGCCTCCATGCTAGGGCATAACCAAGACAAGAACTTCCTCTCTTCAAGAACCAACGAAAAATATTCTTTTGGAGCTGCTTGATGATCATGAGCAAGTGTGTATAAAATGAAATGAGTTGATCTTCTTTTATAGCCTTTGATTGACCTGGATGTGGACCAAAACTCAAAAGAACAAAATAATAATATTTTTTTTTTAAACTTTTGACTTTTACCTTTAGTGGTACTAAAGGTCTTTTTGTACTTTTACTTGACTCCTTAGTGGTCCAAGGCTCCTTATGTATTTTTGACTTTCATCTTTAGCCTTCTTCAAGTGCCCTGTGGTCAAAACAAGTGGTCATAGAGGCCCTTCATCCCCACTCAAAGTACATCATCATAAATAGAGAGAATTACTAATTCTTTTATCTCACTCTCTTGTGCCACCAAGATCGGGTACTAGGTGTCTTAACCAAGGGTAGCTAATCCTTGGAGAAGATCACAAAGCCCATAGATCGAGGGTAGGAGTGCCTCACATGCCCAGATTCGGTCTAGGGCTTATAGCGATATCCTGGTAACAAACCAGCTGCCTCAGCCATAGGCTGCATAATTTGACCCAAGGTCAAATACTTGGTAACATACCAAGCGCTTCCATTCTCTCGGAGAATGGCCCTTAGCCCTAGGTTGAGTCCCCGAGTACTAGACTGGTTCATCTTCCTGGTAATTGACTAGGTGCCTCCATTCAAAGAATGGCCACTTAGCGCTAGGCCGAGTCCCCCAGTGCTGGACTGGTTCCACATCCTGGTCCTTGACTAGATGTCCCCATTCAACAGAATGGCTACTCAATTCAAGGTTTAGTTCCCCCAGTGCTGGACTGGTTCCACATCCTGGTCCTTAACCAGATGTCCCTATTTAACAGAATGGCTACTCAGCTCAAGGCTGAGTTCCCCCAGTGCTGGACTGGTTCTACATCTTGGTCCTTGACCAGATGTCCCCATTCTCCTAAGAGAATGGCTCCTCAACTCAAGGCTGAGTTCCCCTAGTGCTGGATTGGTTCCACATCTTGGTCCTTGACCAAATGTCCCCATTCTCCCAAGAGAATGGCTCTCGATGTTGCTCAGGAAAAATCAACACTCCCTCTCAACGAGAGAGGTATTCTTTGCCATACCAAGCTTGTCACAAAAGTACGCAAACTTTGTTGTTGTCAGAGTCTTGGTTAGGATATCTACGATTTGTTCATTTGTACGAATGTACTGCAACTTTAGAGTGCCTCTCTATACCAGGTCTCTGATGAAATGATGCTTCATTTCAATGTGTTTCGATCTATCATGAAACACTGGATTCTCTGAAATCTTAATGCAACTCTGATTATCGCAATGGATGATCGTTGAGTCAAGCTTTCCATCGAACATATAAGATAGTAGTTTCCTAAGCCAAACTGTTTTCTTGTAGGCATCACTTGCAACAATATACTCAACTTCAGCTGTACTCTGTACTATGGAACCTTGTTTCCTGCTGGACCAAGAGATCATTGCAGATCCCATACTGAAGTAGTAACCGATATCTGGTCTCGTGTGTACTAGATGCATCAGGGATCCAATGAGTTGACTCTACATGGTAGAGTCCACATCTTGTGAATTGTTGGCTGAGTCTCACAACTTTGTCAAGTTGGCTGTCATGGGCACGCTTATGGACTTATAGTCTTGCATCCCCAATCTCTGCAAGATTTCCATTGCATTCTTCCCTTGTGTTAGGACGATCTTGCCTGGCTTATGCCAAACCTCTAGGCCAAGAAAATAATGCACCAGACCAAGATCCTTTGTTTCAAATTCAAGGGTAAACTCCCTCTTACACTGAGCTACAGGTATGGCCTTGTCCTTCTCAATGTTGTTATCAGCAACATACTTGAATTTGTAGAGCCATCTTGGTGTTACCATTGACTTCCCTGTCAGTCTGGGAACAACTTCCCACACATCATTTCTCATGATTGAACTGTACTTTTCAATCATAGCATCAATCCATACCCGTTGACTTGCTATGGAAGGTTCAACATTTATGAGCCGACTCATAAGACCTGAGTACTTCTGTGGACTTATGATTTCTCTGGAAATCCCGGGAGAAGCTTTATGCTTCTCAGCGTCTTGTACTGATTCTTGGTACCAAGCAGGTCTCCTTTTGAAAGGAGGAACTTCAAGCAGTTCTTCTTGTGGGTTTTCAGTTTCCTCAGGTACATCTGGAATTTGATTCTCAAATTCCTCTTTCTCCCTCTGAACTTCTGAATCTGGAGTGTCAAAAGAAGGTTCTTCATCTTTCTTTGAAAGATCTTGTGTTTGACGAAACACATCTTCCCTTTTGATTCTTGCTTCTCGACAAAAGTCATCAAACTCTTTAGACTCATACTCACCTCCGTTATCTGACCTCGGGATATGGATGTGTCTGCTTGCCTGATTTTCAATCAAAGCCATGAACTCTTTGAACTTGTCAAATGTTTCACTTTTGGCTTTTAGGAAGTAAATCCATGACTTCCGAGAATGATCATTTCTAAACAAGACATAATACAATCACCCACTCAAGGAGGGTGAAGACATGGATCCACAAATGTCAGAGTGAATCAAATCTAAAATTCCTTTAGATCTAGTCTTTCTTTTGGAGAAGGGTTTCTTAGCACAACCTTTGCAAATTCCATCATGTTTGGGAGAAACCTCTGGTATACTTGTAACCATCTTTTGTAGGGTTGGAAGAGCTGTATAGTGAAGGTGTCCAAACCTTCGATGCCACGACTCACATGGATCAACTGTGTGATGAACCAAGGCATGAGTGGGATTTTCAGAAGCCTTATAGAGACCTCCCTCTCGAACCCCAATCTATACAACTAAGCTTAACTTCTCATTTTTTGCCCATAGTAGGACCTTCTTGTCCATGAAGAGGACTTTGTAGCCCTTGTCCTCTAAGCTAGCAACAGAGAGGATCTTTTTCTTTAAATCAGGAACATATAAGACATCATCAATATGTAAGACCGTACCTGAATCCAATTGAAGTGTGGTTGACCTAATTCCTTCAATAACTAGAGTCATCTCCAAGTTCCACTTGAGTAGTGAACTTCTTCTTTCTTTAACTAGTGAGTTCTCCACGATTACTTGTCATATGTATGGAGGCACCACTATCTACTAACCAAGAGTTAGCACTGTCGGTGATGGATCTAGAAAGGGCAAAGATCAGGTAGTATTCTCTTCTAGGTTCCTCTTCTTTAGTCGTCTTGGTGTTCTTCTTCTTCCCGGGTTCTTCTTTTCCTGCAGCAGAGGCTTGGAATCTTCTTTTGGATTTCCCCTTGGGCTGCCTGCAATCCTTAGCAAAGTGCCCAAACTTGTGACAATTATACCATTCCACTTTTGAACATCAATGTGCTTACCTTGTGGTTTCTTTCCTTTCTTTTGCTAAAGGGAAGACTTCTTGAACTTCTTTGTCTTAGTTGTAAGGGCAAGGTTTCCTTCCTTAGTGCTAGCTGCCTTGCCTGAAACTCTTCCTTCTTCTTCCAAGCAATCATGCCAAAGTCAATCAAAGTTAACAACTTTCGTTTGTCCATCTGTTTGGGGATGATAGGCCGAGCTCATGTTAAGAGTGATCCTAATTTGTTTGCAGAATTCCTTCCAAAAATTGCTTGTGAATTTGGCATCTTTGTCACTAACAATGATTTTTGGAAACCCATGTAACTTGTAAATATTTTAACAAAATACTGTAGTTATTTGTTTAGCGGATTCAGTTTTCTTAATACCCATAAAATGTGCATATTTTGTTAATCGGTCCACTACCACGAAGATTTTGTCCTTGCCTTCATATACGGGTAACCCTTCAATGAAATCCATGGATATTTCCTCCCACTTTTGGGTTGGAATGTGAAGCGTGTGGAGTAACCCTAGAGTCAAGACATTTTTGCTTTTGTTCCTTTGACAGGTGTCACACTCGGCTACATACGTTTGAATGTCTTTATACATCCCCTTCTAGTAGAAGGATTGCTTGGCATTGTAATAAGTTTTGAAAAAACCTACATGACCTGCGGTCGGTGAATCATGAGATTCTATTAACACCTTGGTCTTGAACCTAGATGTGGGGCTTAAGTAGATCCTTCCTTTATACCAAAGGATGTCATTACTCCATTCTAATTTTTGACCTTGATTAGGGTCATTGATTAAGGCACATGTCTGGGTCCTTGGCATATTTCCCTCGGATTTTATCCAACCAGTCTGGAACTGCGACTGAGATTGCATAAGCCTTGACTTCATCTTTTCGGGAAAGGGCATCAACAACTACATTGTCCTTTCCTTGCTTATGTAGTATCTCCATGTCAAATGTAGCAATTTTTTCTATCCACTTCTATTGTTCAGTTGACAATGTATGTTGTTGTAGGAGAAATTGAAGACTATTGTGGTTTGTCTATATCAAAATTTTGCTCCCTAGGAGGTATTGTTGCCATTTCGTTAGAAGGTGTGTAATGGCAAGCATTTCCTTATCATACGTGGATTTCAAACTCTCTCTCTTATTGAGCTTCCTGCTTTTAAATGCTATTGGATGACCTTGCATCAAGATGACTCCTATCCCAAATCCTGAAGCATCGCACTCAACTACAAAATGTTTTGTGAAATCCGGGGTTGCTAATACTAGCATTGATGACATAATGTTTTTTAATGCTTCAAAACAATTTTTCGCTTCACCATTCCATCGAAATGAATTTTTCTTCAATAAATTTGTTAGAGGGGCCGTTTTATGGGCATAATTCATCACATATCTCCGATAGTACCTTGTTAAGCCTAGAAACCCTCTTAATTTTGAGATGTTATCGGGTTTGGGCCACTCGGTGATTGCCTTGATCTTACTTATTGGTTGTGGAGCCTGATCTTCTAGATTTAGAGATGTTATTGTTCAGCCGTGTTTGTACCCCAGTTTTATTGTACACTTGTCCCAGCTGCGGGGTGCGGGGGTTCGAGGGTGAAGCCCCCGAAAGAATTTTTTGGGATGTTTGTTGGCCAACAGTTTGCGGACCCATGGTATTGGGTGACTTGTAGTATTTTTGTTGATTTTTTCAAAGTAGCATCGAGAGCCATTCTCTTGGAGAATGGAGGCACTTGGTTAGTTACCAGGATCTTGTACCAGTCTAGTAATGGGGGACTCAACCCAGACCTGAGTGGCCATTCTTTGAATGGAGGCACCTGGCCAGTTACCAGGAAATTGAACTAGTCTAGGACTAGGGGACTTAGGCTAGGGCTGAGGGGACATTCTTTGAATGGAGGCACCTGGTCAGTTACCAGGAACTTGTACTAGTTTGGTACTGGGGGACTCAGCCTAGAGCTGAGTGGCTATTCTTTGAATGGAGGCACCTGGTCACTTACCAGGAATTTGAACTAGTCCAGGACTGGGGGACTCAGCCTAGGGCTGAGAGCCATTCTCCGAGAGAATGGAGGTGCTTGGTTAGTTACCAAGTATTTGACATTGAGTCAATTGATGCAGCCTAGGGATGAGGCACCTGGTCAGTTACCTGGTTATCACTATAAGCCCTAGACCGGGTTTGGGCATGTGAGGCACTCCTATCCTTGATCTATGGTCTGTGTGATCTTCTCCAAGGATTAGCTACCCTTGGTTAAGACACCTAGTACCCGATCTTGGGGGCATAAGGAGTTCAAGTTAAAAGCATTAGTAATTCTCCCTATTTATGATGATGTACCTTGAGTGGGCATGAACGACCGTGAAGACCGCTTGCCTTGACCATAGAACACTTGAAGGACATACTTACCCTAAGTCTTGGTCCATGAGAAAGACCAAGAGGCTAAAGACAAAATACAAGAAGACTTGTTGTACCACAAGAAGTCAAAGTAAAATTACAAGAAGGTCTTTAATACCACTAAAAGTCAAAGTTAAGAGGGTAAACATGAAAAAGATCAAAACCCTATCATTATTCCTATTTGTAAGGGACCACTTCAAGTGCTTGAAAGGCTATAAATAAAGTTCACTTGCAAATCATTTCAACACACCTCATCTCTCCAACTTGGCTGCTCCATTGAAGACTTCCGCTGGTTTCTCAAGTGTGTGGTGACTCTTGGTGTTATGCCCTAGCATGTCGGTTTGACTAGCTAGGGCATCGCTCTATCTACACTCACGAGCTAGGGATCTTCTCCCTACTCCTCATGGCCAGCAGCAAAACAGCCCTAGGGNTATGCCCTAGCATGTCGGTTTGACTAGCTAGGGCATCGCTCTATCTACACTCACGAGCTAGGGATCTTCTCCCTACTCCTCATGGCCAGCAGCAAAACAGACCTAGGGTTGCCACCGCCTCATTTGGGCAGGCCTCTCCTCTTCACGAGCAGCAGGAAAAGATTCACGGGCAACCTCTTCTCTTCACGGGAAGCCTGTTCACCTCTCGGGCAACCTGTTCCTCCTCATGGGCATGTTCTTTCTCAGCACAGGTAGACACATGATATTTGGGCAGACCTTGGGAAAGCCTGACTTGTTCTTGGGCAGCCCTATACTGTTTAGGCAACAACATTTTAGGTTCGGGCAGAGTGAAGACAGACTCGAGTAGCAATATAGCTGGCTCGGGCAGCCCAGAACAGATCTGGGCAGCAGGAAAGAAGTTCGGGCAGCAAGAAAAGACACTCGGGTAGCAGAGAGAAAATTAGGGCAGCAGACCCTAGTCTGCAATTTTCTGAGCAATGGTTTTCTCTCTCCACCTGGCCAATTGTTAGTCAATACCTGTTAGGGTTTGGTGTTGTTGGTCAAGCCTGCTAGGGTTTGACAAATTGTGAAAAACATTCATCTCAGAATTCCAAGGTTTTTCTTACAAACTCAGTCATCTCATTTAAGGGATGAATTACTAATGCTTTTGGGGTTTTTGTCCTTTAAAGGTTTCCCCGTGAAAACATCTGGTGTTCATTTGTGTTGATGCTTGATTATCTACTGCACTTGTCTTATTGTTATCTATTTTACATTCTGCAAAATTAAAGAATATTTGCACATGCTAAAATTCAACAATTTTCCCATGGTAATTCCCCTGTAAAAGGAAAGCATTGTAATATGGCCATGTATTGTATTGTAGCATTGTAAAACAATCTCTGTGATTGTGTGAGCGAGACTGTGAGAGTGTGAAGAGGAAGTGCAGCAGGGTTGTTGCACGTTGTATCCCTTCATTTTGCTGGATGGTATAATAATAAAGGACTGGCAATTTCTGTGTGGATGTAGTCCATCTTGGGTGAACCACGTTATATTTGTGTCTCTCTTGTAGTGTGTTTAATATTTGCATCTTGTTTAATTATTTAATTGTTATTGCTTTGCGATTATGTTTTTCTAACATTACTGGGATTGGCTTTGACTCCTTCCTTTGATATTATATGGCCAAGATAGTCCACTTCTTCTTTTCCAAAAGTGTATTTTGACATTTTTGCAAAGAATTGATTTTCTTCCAAGATGGTTAGTGCTTGATCTAAGTGTCGGACATGCTCTCCAAGTTTTGCTATATATGAGGATATCATAAAAAATACTAATACGAACTTTCGCATTTATGGTTGAAACAATTCATTCATTGCGGCTTGGAAAGTGGCTAGAGCGTTAGTTAAACCGAAGGGCATTACCTTGAACTCTCAATGGCCCTCGTGAGTACGAAAGGCAGTTTTGACTACGTTTTCTAATTCGACTGTGATTTGGTAATATCCTGATCTCAAGTCTAATTTCGGGAAGTGCTTAGCTCCATGAAGTTCATCCACCATCTCATCGATGAATGGGATAAGGAATTTATTCTTAATTGTTATCTTGTTGAGTCCTTTGTAATCTATGCATAACCTGAAATATCCATCCTTCTTTCAAACTAGCACTACTAGAGCTGCCTAAGGGCTTCTGCTCTTTGAAATGACTCCACATTTTAACAAATCTTGGGTCAACCTCTCGATCTTTGTTTTATGGTGATGGGGATATCTGTACGGTTTGATATTGATAGGCTTTGTCCTTGGTTCTATCTCAATCAAGTGCTCAATCTTCTTGTTTGGTGGGAGCTCCATTGGAAGCACTTGGAACACCTTGTGTTTTTGGATTAGCTCTTCTATCTCTGGTGGTTTGCCATCATCTCCTTCACATGTTAGCAACTCCATCTCTTGATATTGAATTATGTAAGCAAGCGCTCCTTTTCGAATTAGCCTTTCCATTTGATGTGATGTAACTAATTGAGTTTGGAGTGGTTGGAAACAGTACAATTTGTATACAACACAACTTCCCACACATCATTCTTCATGATGGATTGATATTCTTCCATCATGGCATCCTTCCACACCTGTTGGCTGGAAGCTTCCTCATAGATGGAGGGCTCTGAATCAATGATATGGCTCATCAATGTTGCATAGCTCGAGAATCTCTGAGGTCTCTTCCTTTCTCGGAAAGTACCATGGGGAGCTTCTTGACTCTCTACATCCTAAAATGTCTGTCGTGCCAATGTAGGTCTCTTTCGACCCACTGCAACATCTCTGGGAACATCAATTGGCTCTACCGGATCAATGGGATCGATCGGCTCAACCTTCTCTGCTGAATCCCTTTGAATTGTTGGAGGGGGAGATGACACCATCTCCTTTGGAGCTACCGTCTCCTTATCAAAATCTCCATATCTGATCCTTTGGCCTTTCTGAAGGCCATCTCCACTTCGAAGGAGACATCTTTGTTGACTTCAATGTGCCTCGATCTGGGATGTAAATTCTGTAAGCCTTTGAAAACTCATTATATCCCACAAATGTTCCCTTCTTGCTTGAAGGCTCTAACTTCGTCCATTACGAAAGACATCTTTCTTCTGGATCTGTTGTCTGGGTTGAGAGTCATACTCCTAGAAGCTTCCTGCTTCTGGTTAATCTACCAACATGATCTATATGTTCATCACTTATTCTTTGGAACAAGTCTCATCATTCTTTGCTTGTAGGCCATAGCATAGGGTCTTTCCCTACAAGTCAGATTCATTCAAATAGTTAGCAACATTGCATAATCAATTTCAATCAATTCAATGCATTGGCAATAACTCATACAGTTATGTAAACATCTTAGCTAGTGCTTCAACACAATACTTATATATATCTTAAGCACATATGGTAACTATTTGGACGCTTTCTATCTCCACTGGAACATGTTATCAAGAGTGTGCACTACTCTAAGCATTTAAGAAGGAGATATCATCTAGACCATTGTTGAAAACATCGGCAATGACAAAAAATTGGCAAGGGTCTGGGAGACAACTTTTTGGCAACATCGGGGAAAAAATTGGCAGACCGCAGAAACCATTAAAAAATACAAAATAAATTTATTTTTTTCAACTTTTTAAACATATAAACCAACAACATCAAATAAGTACATCAGCACATAAATATAGGAAAAACATCGATATATATGATGTAGTGGGTGCCAAATCAAAATGATACATAAGAATCGATACTAAATCCTAAAACCTGATAGTTGTCCAATAAAGGGCTCAAAAGTGGATAATCAATACAAAATGTCATCAAATATATAAATGTATCTCATCATCATGAGTCATCTACAATGACAAATCTAGTAGCTAGCTATCATCCTATCCTAGACAATCAATGACCTCTCCCCCTTTTACAGGGAAAGTTCATGGGTCATTTGCCAATAGAAGTTCCTACATCGTCTATGTAGAAGTTTCCCCCAAATTTTAGTAAATGTTGAAGGGGATGTCGAGGTCTTCGACATAGGGAACCCCACCATATATACTACAAATTTTATAGAATAATACATGCAAATTGAAACATAAACCATTGAAAGTTAATTGTTTTATAAATTATAATCTAAGAGACCAATACATACATGGTCATTGATAACAATATTATATAATAAATCATAAATGATCTTTCTAAAATAGACTATCACCATCATAATCTGGGTGCATATAGGGGTTGGTGCTCTTGATTAAACATTAATCCCATACCCTCATACATGACAGAATCCAAGGGAAATGTTGCACTTTGGCCAATCCTGAAATCTTGAAAAACGGTTAAGTCTACTGAATTTTTAATGGGATATGAAATTCTACTTTCTCCATATGAAGTTTGATGAGGTTGGAACCACTCAAACATCTTGAAACAATTAATGGTAATATTAAAAATTTATGTAAAAGGATAGAAAAGACAAGCAAGGAGAATGTCAACTTTTACTTTAAGAATTTAATATTACCATTACTTACTAGGGAGCACATCCCCTTGTAACAATGGCAATGACAAATACACGGGGACTTCACTTAGTGAACATCTCACATAGCACGTGCGATCGTGGGATATTAAAGAATACCCTTAATTTCCAGAGATATTGACCCAAACTCTTTTTGTTGAAACCCCCTCCCAATACTTAAAACCTCCTCTCAACCCCTTTTTAGACCTCAATCCTTATAAACCACCCTACCCACCCCCACCTTAAACCCCTCATCCCCCCAATACCTGCAATATATTGGTTCAATTTTTAATAATTTTAAAACCCACAATATGAACTAACGTGATAGGATATTGGTCAACAAGTGAAGCCCCCATGGACAAATAAAAACCCAAAAATCGTCCTTTAAGTGTGTAAACCCTAAGTATGGGTGATTTTTTCTACTCCGACGCGCTTTTTTGGCGAAACATCGCGATTTCCAATTTTTAGGTAAAAATCACGATTTTTTTGGGTTGAAAAATCGACTCATAGAAAAAATCGCAATTTTTCGTGATGTGTCGAAATTTTGGTGATATCTTCAACACTGATCTAAACTAGCTCCATCATAGGCTCATGGAATGTTGTGCAACACTATAGGCTATTTGAACAATCACATACATAACATGTACTTGTTCATCACTAAAAGAGCTATATCACATGCTCAACAACCTTCCTAATTCTAGGAATATAGGTCTGCATACAACTTGTTATGAAAACATATTCAAAACATTCAAATCTAATCTACAAGAGCAATAATGACAATTCAAATACTTATCATTATTGTTTTGTGGGTGGGCTCTCACTGCCTTCTTGTGAGAGTCCTCTGATCTTCATTTTCTTGCTGGAAGCCCATCGTAATTTGGGTCTTCATATATTACTGATGACAATCACATCTTCTAGAAGAAGAACTCCGTACGATCATCATTCCTTGACTTCTTATGAGAAGTGTCTTCATCAACATTGGCAGTTGAGGCTTGGTGCCTTCTCTTCTTTGATTCATGACACTGTTTGACATAGTGTTCGTATTTCTGACATCTAAAGCATTGGATATGAGAGATATCCTTCTTCTTTGTTTGTTCTAGAATCAACTCATCAACAAGCTTAATGGGAACTCTAGAATTGGAAGCCCTGTCAAGTCTATGTTCATCCTTCATGCTGATCATCTTGAATGCAACCTAAAAAGTTGCTTCAAAAACCCTAGCAGGAGCTAGTTTAAATTTGAAGTTTGGATTCTTGCAGATTTGAATACACAAATAGTTGTGCCCTACCAAGGCGAGTTGGAGCAAGAAAAGATCGAGCCAAAACTGTGGACAAAAGGGCTTGATCCAAGAAGCTGTAGGTTTTGACCCCAACAGGATTAGGTCAAAAATTGAAACTTCACCAATTTGAATTTGGCTTCTATAGAAAGATGCGTCCTCCTAGGGCGAGTTGCTCAATGCTCCTTTCGAGATAAATTGGTGTTGCAAAAACTCCAAAGTATGGAGCCCTAGTTTTCGACAATGGTTTCTTTTAGCACTGCTCTGATACCATGTTAGATTTTATAAAGATAGTAGTATAATTCAATTGCATAAACACGATCACTAAAAGAGTAACCAAGCATAGAAACAATAGTGATTATGGAGCTCGTTTAACCACAGTGATGATCTATCACCTCCCAACCATAGATAATGCATAACCATTGTCTCCCTCGAGCTTGCCTCTGGTAAATTGCCCAACAACCTTCTAATAGAGATAATCAATTCAGAGAACAATGTACATCCAGATACATAGATCACATATGTAGTAGAAATATAAACCCCAAGAATGTAAGAGCAAACTTCTTCGTTGATAGAGAACCCCAGAAATAGTCTTTTATTGGCTTTAGTAAATTTCCTTGATGTTAGAGCAAACTTGCTTGGTTGTGTCCAAATGAGGAGGCATCCCTCCTATTTATACTGTTTTTTGGGTGACTTTTTAATTGGGTCCGACTTCACTTTTTTCGTGTGTTTAACTTGTCTTCTGGATAATTTTTCTGGGGCCAACTTTGTGGAGATGCCTCACGCAACTACCACATCAACAATACAAACCATGCAAATGTAATCCCAAGTAATAACCTAAATACAAGGTACTTATCGCAAAACCAAAGTTACAAATACAAGAAAGGGATAAGACTTTAACATCTCATATTACTACTTGCAAAGGAAGCAAACTCAATCCACACTAGTTGAGCCTACAAAAAAATGCCCAAACTATGACTTTCCTAGACTCCATTGGAAAGAGTGGGGCAACCTTCTAAGCGTAAGTTCAATAGAACTGTTATCACATAAAGTGTAGCAACCCATTGAAGGTATCCTATCCGGGACGATAGAGGTGAGGTAGCTAACCTATGAGACCACAAGGGCCTCATTCACTACTAATGAGAAGGTAGTTGTCACATCGGACAGGGTCTTATCACTTTAGATCAATTCTGAGAATGATCAAGGGGGAGACCCTACTAGCTTATGAGGGCTAGCAAACTTGCTCAAGACAGTCTAAGGGATATGCAATGGATTCAATAGATGAACAATGAGTCGATTGATCTAGATCTAGAAAGTTGAATGTGGTAGGTGAGGTTAAGGCTAAGTTGGGGAGGCTTAAGGTAATGGAAAATTGTCCAACTTAAAGTGAAATGTACCACAAAGATTTTAATAAAGTAGATCTAGATAGATCTAGTCCAAATGAACAATACCCAAGTTAGATCCACCTAGGGTTTATGCAATTAATGACAAACTGGACCCAAAAGAGTAGATCGAGATATTTAATGACTAGATCTAGGTGCTTGAAGAGTAGATTTGTTGAGTTGAGGCAGGTTCAAGCATACCCAACTGATAGATCTAAAGAAATGACCAAAACCCTAAGGAGGGCGTCCCACCTAGAGAAGACTAGTGCTAGACCCAAGGGTTAATGGAGTCGGATTGTGTTGAAACTTTAGATCTAGGGCTTTTATAATTATTCCGAAGTGGGTTTTTATGGGCGTAGTCAGATAAATGCCAGATCTATCAGATATAAAAAGCTGGGGTTTTAACAATGAGGATTTTATGGTGACAAATTACAATTAGATTAAACTCCAGAAAAATAAAATGCATGCAAATGTATCTGGAAATACCTGCTACTAACCTTGTATGGCGATGATCTACCCTCTTCGATCAATTACGAGCGTTTTCTATGCCTCTCCAAGTGAAATTGCTATCGCTCCAAGATGCCAAGTGCTCCCTCCTCCTGCAAAAGAGATCTACAATGTAAGAATCGATTTGCAAAAAGAGAGACAAAATGATGAAGAAGATGAATCAAAGAACATCAAGCTGGCCATAAGACAAAATACAGATACTACCTGAATCATTGGCGACTTGAGAGAATGCTATGGAGCTCAGTCACAATAGTGCCCCAACCAAATCACTTCCTTCATCAAGAGGACGACACCCTACAAAATGTGTTAGAAATGCATAGATCCGCAAGAATGCTATAGAGAATAAGACTTTCCAATCTCCATACAAGACATTTGACAGAGCTTCCAAGAGTTTTTGCAAAAATATTTTATTATTCCAAGAGCTCAAGAGCCAAAAGTCTTTGTGCAATGAGAGAGCATCTCAACATATAGATTTCTTGAGTATGTAATACCTAGATCCAAAAAGATCAAGGGTTAAGATCATAAGATAAGATCACTCTCATCAACGACTAAGATTGGTTGGATACATAGCTCATGGAGCAACTAAAAAATAGAGGGGGCACACCCACTAAGACGCCCAAGGGAGGGGTGGAACACATAAAAGAAGAGTAAAACATAACATAGCACATGGTGGGGGCTAGGAGGTAATACAAATCCTTCTCTAGCATGGCCCCATGACACAATATCAAATTGTATCAGGATAAAATCATAATGTGAC
This sequence comes from Pseudotsuga menziesii, assembly GCA_001517045.1. Taxonomy (NCBI): domain Eukaryota; kingdom Viridiplantae; phylum Streptophyta; class Pinopsida; order Pinales; family Pinaceae; genus Pseudotsuga; species Pseudotsuga menziesii. Next base: position 54,597 of record LPNX010682742.1, on the reverse strand, counting down.
CAAATGACCAAATCATGGCCTCTCAAAATACATCAAAATTTAAAAATGTCCAAAATATTGAGTGCTAGGATGTGTGGACCCCATGAAGAATGAAACTATTGCCAATAGGTGAAGATATCATCAATAATATGCCTTGGACCAATCTCATGCCATTTCCTTGCCTCAATGACCCAAATCGATTTCCTCATTAGCCATTTTCATTATTTTTGTATGTCAAAATACTTCCTCGGAGAAATAAAAATGCTCATATCTCACTGCTGACTGAACCTGGGCGTCAACTGACTACATAAATGGCACCAAGACCATAGCAATATGGTAATATTGATTGGCTACACACTATGTGCCCCTATGGCGCCCTAGGAGAACCAAATATCCATTGAAAAACATTTTATTTTAATTTATCGAGGCCAGACTGCTGGAAACCGATAAACCGATCCGTAAATCTAATGCAAGTGCCTGAAACTGAAAACTGAGTGCATCAATGGACTCAGAATGTCCAAATCCACTAAGAATGAGTACTTGTACACCATATGTCCATAAAAATTATACATCAAAAGCACATCCATGCCAGAATAATAATAATAAATAAGTTTGTAAATGCTGATAATCATAATAATAGCACAAGCCACCATGATAAATCATCATCTAAAACATGAATGTCTAAAGGACATTGATAGACCAAAAATAATCATTATCCACAACCCTAGGCCAAAACTCATCCCACACTGTTGTTGACTTGGTCAAACTGAGTTAACAAGGTCAAGAATGATCAAAATAATGACCCAAATGGAAATCTCTGATGTTGCAAGGTACAATATGGATATAGCATATGGATATATGCTCAATTAACTATGTTAGTAGTAAGACTCAAGTACAAGTGGCTTCTATTGGCTATTATAAGCACAATACATATATATAATATATCCAAATCAAAGTAATCAGTTGCTGTAAACAAGAACCTCAAATGTATACTCATTCATAGATTTGGCCATTTTGCTAGTCAAGGGTGAAGGTGAATTAAACAAGGTAAGGCCATGGGGATGACTTGACACTTGACACTGTAAGCATCTAGGTTGAAGGAAAAGGGGATCCACACAACACATAAGCTGGAATAAGGGAACAATAGGGAATGGCGGTGTCTCACAGATGGGTGGAATAATGAGAATGCTCCACTAGACTCTAGACAAGCAACCTTTTAAAACAATTTATTTGCTCAGCAAAAGATATTAGTCAACCTCCAAAGGCAGGTGCTCTGGAAAGCCTTCTGGGCTCTAGAAAATGACTAAGGCATAGCCCATGACATGCTAGCCTCACCCTATTTCCTTGTAGGGGAAAATGAGCCGTACATTATACAATGAATGAGTGCTCATCCTTTGGCCATTGATTATTTTTTAAAACATTTACTTTATTAACATTTGATTAACTAGCCATCCTCCAAGAGCAGGTGCCGTGAATAGCTTTGCGGGCCTCAGATAATGACTCTGTATGATCTTCATTGCCAGTCATCGTCCATAATTGTGATGGAGTGACCGCCTTGTTGCCCTTTGGGGGCAAACGACCTTACATCATAAAAAAGATGAGTGCTCATCTCTTGGCAACTGGATGACTTTTACACTTTATTTATAGTAGTGTTTAAAAACACTGTTACTTTGCTGACTACGCATCCATTTAGATATAGCCTTTAAGTTTCGACGCCTTAGTGTCTAAAGACACTTTTGGCTAAGACTACTTGTGTTCAAGACCTAGAGGAAAACAATCCCTGTGATGAAAATCACACAAACCAACACCGAGACACATTTCAAACATGGAGACCCATTCAAACATAGAGATGAAGGTGGAGGAAATCCTAGATGTCACTAGTCAAGATACAAGTCGGGGTTAAACAAAATATGGAAGACAACAGATGGATGGAGATAGTGAAAATGGTACCAAGGCTCACAAGCTGTGTCCCTAAAGGGAAATGACCAAATCCATGCTCAGAGTAGGGCATGACCAATGAGTATACAAAAGAATCTCTTGAACATAACAACTAGATCACTCTAGCTTTAGATTTCAATGAAAACCAATAAGATATCGCCAACATATAACCACTATCAACCAAGTCTAACTACTAAAATAGACAACAAAGCAAACCAAAATCCACATGTACATATTCATATATCACCTGGGTCAAATATCTGCATCTAATTTGAACAATCTGAAAGGAACTGAAACATTGCTGCTGCTGTACATCATGGGCATTGTCACTGCATCTCTGCTTTAAGTCAATGAAAAATGACTAACTCGGTCATCAAATCTGAGGTCACGAGGCTCAGTCACGGCACGAGACTAATTGTCGGAAAGCTCTGGATCCATTGAACAAGTGTGATCATCGAATATAAGCTCATCATTTGTTAATCTCAAAGTAAAGGACTGGCTCAAAAATATGCTTAGGATTGCTCAGGCACAATGGTAGCTCAAATACTATGTATGTGACAACAAGAACTTTTCGTAGTTAATTGATAAGAGTAAAGATGGTAAATTAACTTTAGTAGCTTACTTCTTAAAGAATTATTGTTAGAAAAGTTAATGAAAAATATGTGCGACAAACAAAAGTACATTGGGATTGATGAAAAATTGGTGCAAAGGTATGTTGTATTTGTTGCCGCCTAATCTGTACCTTGAGTCACGTGGCAAAAATCTTTAAGCCACTGGGTGCGACCTTGGGGGCAAGCAAAAGTCAAGTGCTGTCACTTGATCTTGACTCCTCCGTCTAGGCTCTCTCCTAGCGAAGCACAGGGGGGTGGTCCCTAGTAAAATAAACTATGATGTTTATTCTATGACAATATAACAATTAGTTTAGGAGATGAGATAAAATAAAACCTTGAAACAAAGATAACTGCAAATAATTTAAATAACTAGCATAATAACATTCCACACAACACAATGATTAACTTAAGCATAAAATAAGCAAGATTGCCAAATAGACCAGTGCCAATGGAGTGCTTGTGTAAAGGGTTGCTAGTGAAGTTTGGAGACGTATTGCAGTTGTCTCTGTTGGTCAGTTTTAAAATTATTAAATGAGTAATTAGGGAGTGGGTCAATTCTTGGTAAATTTTATTATATTACGGGGAGATGGTATTCCAGATTTACTCGGGGGCACGTGGAATATGTCTGGATTTACCAAGGAATGGCTCTCATAGTGACATGTGGGCTAGATGGAATCGCAGGGCTGTGTTCAACACTACACCAAAGGAGGGTGTAGCCTAACGGTACCATGCGGACACTTTCTAGTGGTTCTCGCTTCACTTGCAGAATTTCTCCACAACTTGGTAAAATCGCATGGAGTGCCAGATTTTCACTTGTAGGGATTAATTGATGTGTTTTACTAATTACTAGTCACTTCAATCCCTTTTTGATTGTCCCACCGATCCAGCCAAAGGCGTGCAGTGGTCACAAGAGCATATGGGGTCTCGAAGTCTTGGATATTTTATGTTTTTTAGAGCTAAGTGTGAGTTTTTAAAATCTCAATGCTGATACTCTTATTACCGAGAACACAACCGGATTGATTAATTTTACTTTAAGAACTTAAAATAAACTGGAAAAATTAAAGAAAACAAAAAAAATGAAAAAAAATGAAACAATGCGAATCCCCCTTGAGGGGATGGGGTGTCGACACTTGGCTTCCCACTTGCCTCTCTCTTTTACAATGATTTTAGAAGTAAGAAATACTTGTGCTCCTTTGTAGAATGGGAAACACAAGTTTTTACAATTTAGGGCCTTAAAGAAATGGCCAATGAGAGAAGTATAAGAAGAGGAATCTCCAGTTTGCCTAAGATCTTCAATATTCCGCCAGAATGCCTTTTTGTCAAATCAATCTCTGCTGCAAAAAAACGAACAAATTTTGATTAAATATGCTAGATAATCAAATTAAAACATAAAAATTTGATAAAAAATATTCAAGTACTTAAAAGATATAAAAAATTAGATATTAATCTAGTACTTGTTGATGGTTAGATCCTTCAAAAAATTACTTTAACAATCAGATCTGAACCTTTTAAATGCATCCACAAATCATAGTTATGAAATATTCTTTAATGTATAAAGAGATTTAGCTATATGCACTATGAAAAGTAACCGTAAAAGAAAGTTTGATATTTTGTGACGGAAGGGTATTACCAAGCTTGAATGATAGAGAAAGAAAGACAAGAAAGAATCCATGAAGTGTTTCCGGTGGGATGGAATCCTTTCTTCAAGAGTTGCTGGAGTAAAAGTAGAGCTCACATGTTCATCCAAAACTCCAGCTTAAGCAACTTGTAAAAAAAATCTACAAAACTTGCAAATGGGGATTAAATGCGGGTGTTTATCCAATAATGAATGCTAAATAAAAATATGAAATCAAACTAGAATCATAAACTCATAAGCATTCTACTATAGATAACAATAATAAGTAATCACAGGAGTATTACTTCCTATCTTATCAGAGAAAAGGTTATTTTCAAAGCCAACAAATCCCGAACATATACAAGCTTGCTAAAATCTACAGATTACCTCAGTATTACCAATGAACACATATCCAAACACCATAGACCACACTTGCATCAGCTTCTAAAGCCTTTTATTAACTCAATAATCAATATTACATATCATAGGAGCAGAGGTTCAATGCCCAAATCATTTGTGACGAATGAAGAGGGGTTGCCTTGCTTAAATAGAAAATGGGCAAGGAGAGGGGGGCGCATTTCCTCAAGGATGCGCTAGTTCTCAGTGAGATGGCCATTGGGTGGATGAGGATTGGAAAAAGCATTGGGAGGTGGCAACATCAATCCCTTGAGGGAGTACTTGCCTCAATAATCGTTTTTTTCCCAAAGCAATGAGATTTTCCAACTTGCCCTTGTTGATTTTTCTGAGCAACATTGAGAGCCCTTCTCTTAGGAGAATGGGACTACTTGGTCTGGGACCACGGTGAAGACTCAATCCAGTGTTGAGTGACCATTCTGTTGAATGGTAGATATTTGGTCTGGGACCATGATATAGACCCAGTTCTGCCCTGGGTAGACTCAACCTTGTGTTGAGTAGACATCTGGTCCGGGACCACGATGTAGACCAGTCTAGGACTGGTAGACTCAGCTTAGTTCTGAGTAGCCATTCTCTTGGAGAATGAAGACACTGTATGCCCTAGACTGGGTTTGGACATGTGTGGCACTCTGACCCTTGATCTATGGGCTTGGTGTGCTTCTCCAAAGATTAGCTACCCTTGGTTAAATTACCCTAGTGCCAGATCTAGGTGTCACACAGTGTGTGAGATAAAAGCATTAATAACTCTCTTGATTGATGATGATGTACTTTTGAAATAAAAAAGGACCACAGGGGCACTTGGAAAAAGGATAAAGTCAAAGGTCAAATTAAATAAGGACTTTTGTACCACAGGAAAAGGACCAAAGGTGGAAGTCAAAGATAAATAAAGACTTCTTATAAAAGTCAAAGATAAATAAAAGACCTTTCTTTGTAAGAAAGTAAAAGTGAAATTAGGAAAAGATTAAAATATTATTATTTTTATCTTTCCTAATTTTGTCCACTTACAGGTGAATGAAGACTAAAAGAAGATCAAGTCTTCTCATTATCATATACAAGTTTTGATCTCACAGGTGAAGCTACCATTTTTTTGAAGGCTCCATTGAAGGTTGTCTTGCCTCAGCTAGGGCATCCATCTTCTCTCAGCAAACCCTCAACTAGGGTTTTAAGCTTCAACAAGTTTTTGACATTCATCTTCAGCTTCAACATCTTAATTTTTTCGGGTAGCCCACGCTCTCTCTCTCTTCTCATGGGCTGCTTGTCTTTTCTCTTTCTTGGGCTGGGTATTCTTTTGGGCAGGGGCACTGCCCTTTCCGTACACTCACGAGCAGCCCTTCAAGCCCTAATGTGAGTTACCCTCGGGTAGCCTCACAGGCTTACCCGTGAGGGTTTGGCCCTCGGCCAACCCTCGGGCAGCCTAAGGCAAGCCCCAACAGGGTTGTCGTGGCCACGGGCAGAGGAAGGAGCAGAAGGGCAGTAGCTGGGAGAGGATGGGCAACAGCCGGGCAAAGAGCAGACCGTGGGTAGCAGAAAAAGTACAACCGGGCAGTCAACGGGTAGACCAAACCAGTCAATGGGTAGGAAAAGAGATGATCCGTACGACCGTACAACTGCATGACAAAAGGGTACAGACTGTCAATGATAGTCAGATCTGATTTGGGTAGCCTCTGTTAGTTTTGGGCAGGAGAGAGAAAATCTCAGTTTTTCTGAAAAGCTCTAAATTGGTAGTTTTTGTAAATTCTGGAAATTGTGGGTAAAATTATTAGTCTGATTTTTACTGATAAATTTCATAGTTACCGTGGGTAAAATCCAGATCTGGATTTGAGGAACTTTTTTGAAGAATTTTCTGAGTCATCTCATTTACGAGATGAGCTATTAATGCTTTTGGGGTTTTTGTCCTTTGAAGGTTTCTCGAGTGAAAAAATCGTGTGTCCATTGTGTTGATGTGATGAATGTGTTTTGATTGCACTGCTGATTTATTTAAAGTTTATTTGCAAATTTTAAAGTTTATGCTAATGCTATAAAATTCAACAACCCTGCGTCCCTACATGGAGAAATGCGCCCCTCTTGAGAGAGGAAAGTTCTAACTCTTGAGATTTCACCGAAATGGTAACATTCTACTTGTCTCCCTTGCCCAGGTACTTGCCAAAATGATTTGCCAAGTCACCCAACTCTTCTTTGGCAATTATCCTTTATTTTTTTAATTGTCGAATTTTTTAATATTTCATTTTTTTCTTGGGTTTTTGGGTTTTTCGAGTAATTATTAATTTTGGGGTTGAATAATTACTCGAAAACTTAGGAAAGTGGGTCTAGGGGTTAAGTGAGTGCTTTGAGTTAGAAAATGAGCACCCCCATGGCAAAAACAACCTCCTAGTCACACTTTTATGACTTTTTACATTTTTACAATTAACTTATTAAAAATAAGCCCGTAAAAATAGAAAAAATAAATTTTTCCGAAAATTAAAAAAAACCTATGGGGGACTAAGGACATGTTCATAATGACTCAAAACAATGATTAGCATGGTAATATACATCGACACATAGGTTTTAATAACCTCCTAAGGTTTAATTAATAATGCGATCATTCCAGCTTTGGATGTTTGGGTGAAAAACTCGAAAATTATTTATCGCTTAAAAACAATAAATAATTAACAAGGAAAAAACACCTTGGAATAATGCATTAGTAATTAAGTCCTAAGAAGCCAAACCTTTTACATAAAGTCATCAGCTAACCAAGGTTACAAAAACCGATCTGGTGGTCGAACCGGTCAACCCGGAAAAGCGGACCCGAACCAAAACTGGGAAAAAAACCGGATCACAAAACCAGTCCACCAAAATACAAAAACTTCTTAAATTTTGAAAAATTATATATATATTCATGTGCAACCATGTGAATCCAAACCATTATACACAAATTTGCAAAAAGTGCTCTTGGTATGTGCCATACTGAGCATATTTCACTAGAACCTTCTCCACTCAACCAACTTTTAAATTTTTAAATTTTTTTTTTAAATACCCTGTTTAGTGTTGTTGTACAGTTATGTAAGGAACTGGTCAAAACCGGAACCGGTTCAAATCGGATGGTTCCATACGGAACTGGTCAAAACCGGTTTGACACGGTGAGGCCCCAAAACCGGTCGGACCGGCCAGTTACCGGTTCCGGTCTGGTTTTTGCAACACTGATGCTAACTCATTTTATTACAATTCCCCATGGGGTATGAACATGTTAAAAATAAAAAATAAAAAAAAGGGCCTAGGAAGGCCTGCAAGGATTTCTGAACTTTGAATTTTGAACAAGTGATTGTTCATCTTTGGCAGCTCATTTAGAAATCCAACTTAGTGCAACTTAGTTGGTAACAGTATCATGTAGGTGTAGATTATGTGCACAATTTTGTCCAGACATTGTCACATCATCACTTTGGGAGTTAAACTAGTGTGGTCGATTTGGATTCCCTTATTGGAGTGGTTATGACTTGTCTATTTGTGCACACTTCCTCCACTCCTTCCCAGAAAGAATCATTGTACACAAGTTGAGTGATGTCTCTCCCATCTTGTCTTGTGATATCTGTGCATTCATTCCTCTCATTGGAAACAAACACCGGCTTCACCTCAAAATCGCAATGGAGCATAGATTAAAGAGAAATGAAGCTGTTGGCAAATTGTGTGATTGTTGGATGCATCAACTCCCTATTTCTTGTGAATTTCCTCATGAGGCTAAGGACATATGCATTGTTATATTTGAATTTTACAGTGTTCCACGGGGACGCGCCCCCTCGCTTCCCCATGCTTCCGGGACAGGAAAACTCCTGGGGAAACGTTTCCCCACGTCCCCCTTTTGGGGGAAACTCGGGGAAACGAAATGCGTTCCCAGGTGCAGAACGCATTCCCCCCCCCTACGGGGGGCTTCTAGGCGTCCCCCCACGTCCCCCTTCATCGAGGGATGCCTAGAAGCCTCCCAATTTTTATATTTTTGATTTTTCAATAAAAATAATTACATAAAAATTAAAAATAAATTAAATTAAATGATAAATTAAATTGAATTAGATTAAATTGATAAAATTAAATTAAAAAGTTTAAAAAAGATAAAACTGAGTTAAATCCTAACTCAACTAAAAAAAATAACACTCCTTGATGCTTGCAGCTTATTTGATTATGATGTTGATCCATTTTAGCTGCTTCTCATTGTTTCAGTTTGTAGTTTTGAGTCTTGACTCTAGATATTAGATACTAGATATTGGCGACAATCCTTGACTCTTAACTATTTAGTATTTTTTGAAAATTTTTAATCTACTATCATACTTTTCACTTTTGTCTATTTCACTGTTCTAACTTCTCTATGTTAAGTTGTTAATGAGTCAATATTTATTTGACTATTTCAAACTTCATTGTATGATACATTGTCTTTTATAAATGAGAAATCTGAATTTAGATACACATTGCATAATATTAAGGATGATATTTAGTTTTTAGTATTTAATAATTTCTTTTTTACATGGTAATAGTCAGTAGTAACATACTTTAGTATCATTTACAAATTGAAATTTGAAATATAATGAATTCCATAATGATTATTTTAGTTTTTAGTTTTACATTTTACATTTTACATGGTAATAGTTATTTGTTAGGATTTTTCATTTTTATATTTTAAATTAATTTTTATGACTTCGACGTCCCCAAGGAAATTTTGGGGTGGCTTCCACATGCCCCCCTTCTGCGTTTCCCTGCTCCCCCTTCCTGGAAACTCCGTGGAACATTGGAATTTTGTGATGTACTTAGCCTTATCAATGATCTCCTTGATAAAAGTATATTTTCAATTTTTTCCACATCCTTGAGCATCAAATCGATGTAATGGGAGACACATGTAATCTAGAACATTATGTGGCGCCTCTCCATTAGCAACTTGTTGACATACACATAATTAGTTGCATTATTTGTTATTATTTGCACAACATGATGTGCACCAACCTCTTGGATAAACCCATGCAACAATTCATGCAACAAGGCTGCATCTTAAACATGCGCTGATCAATCAATGAATTTAATAAACATTATACTCTTGGGACAATGTACTAGAAAATTAAGGAGGGTCATATCCTTCCCATCTGTCCAACCATCGGACATCACCTTGCATCTTATGGCCTTCCATGACTTTTTTAGTTCCTCCAATCTAGTATTGATATCATTATTTCGGCTTGGAAGTATTGACTCTTGCATCTCGCAGGTTGGGCACTTATATTTCTATTTCCGGAATCAACACTTACAGGGTTTGGCGCTGAGGGGATGGATATTGATATGACCGTGACATATTAACCCGATCTGTGAGTAACCTGTAATAAAAATAAACCGTAATGTATTGATCCGACCAATGCTCAATCTGTGAGTAACCTGTAACTCCTGAATGGTATTTACATTAACATGAATGAAATCCATGTTAACCTGTCACTAACTCGTAAACTTGTTGGCGCTTGACTTGTAAATAACTGTTGAAATCCGTGTCGAATTTGAATAGAAGTTGGATGAACCTAAATTGGAGATTTGAGATTCACCTGAATTTGAACCTCATCCTTCAAACCTAAGTTGCATGAAACGTGAAAAAGTTTCCGAAACGGGGACGCCTAGAAACGTGACCCCCCAAAAATGGGTACGCTGGGGGAAACGTCGTGTATATATATACATATAATTTTAAAATACCTCATTGTTTTGTAAAAAAATAAGAATGAGACAAATAAACGATAATTGAGAAGAAAATCACATCTTTAATAACTGTTCCTTTATCAGATGAGGCTTTTCATCCAAAATTAGCCTCTATAAGTTTATACTTGAGGCTTTATGTGCTGCACAAACTTAGCCTTTATAAGAAAAAGATGTTGCACAAACAAAAAAAACAAAACGTTGATCGAAGGACGCTGTGATCAAAACGTTGGTCAATATTTTAATAACAGAGTTTGGACTTTGCTTATAACTTGTCAACGATTGCCCCTGCTATACGGCTGCAAGAAAAAGACGAACAATTTTTTTTTTTAATGAAATCTCACTGCTTAGTCACTTTTGAAGGACGCTCTTCTCAAAACATTGTGAATAGTTTATGACAAACATGTGCTTATAAAGATTATAGAATAGTGTTTTAGATGTTTCTAGGTGTTAATTAGGTAAACTAAAAATTAATTTGAAGAAAAACCACTGTTTTTTGAACCCCACGATTGATAAAAAAATTGGAAATGCGTCGTACAGCACGGAAAGTACCCAAAACTCCACCAGCCGTACTGTACGGCGTTTCCAAATTGTGAAACTCCGTACGGTACGGCTGGCGACGTTTCGTATCAGTGCCTGCGTTTCGGGGAGTTTTCGGTATTGGTACGCCCTTCCCGACGAAGTTTCCTACAACTTAGCTTCAAACCCAACGAACCTTGTGACATAGGTTAGGAGGGTGGTATTATGTCTTGTCTTGTTATGATTCAAGGTTCAACTCCTAGCTGCGTGGAATCTCCTTCCCACCTCATGCTCCCACTCCCGAAGCTCATTTTGGAGGGGAGCATGCTCCCAGAATGATTCTCCGTGCTCCTGAAACGAATTCCCATGCTCCTGGAATGGTTCTTGTTACTTCTAGATCATGGGAGATAAGATAATTTTATTAATGTCTGGCTAATGACCGCAAAATTAGGTCAAAGGGACTGCTGAGTACAATGATACGAGATATCATTAGCAAGCTTAGTAGATAGTATAATTATTTGTCTTTTTCAGTTTAGAATCTAGATTTGAGAACTTGGGATTATTTGCCTTTTGTAAACAGTATATGACAGTTGGAGTTTAAATTGTTTATTGCATAATACAACTCTTTGGTCATGATGCCCTATTTCATTCATGGTTGATGTTATCTCTTACAGTTTGTTGTCGACAAATCTTATCTGTTGAAACTTGAAGGTTGATGTTATGGTTGATCATTTGATAACAATGCTATAAGTTATAGGTGCTAGATCTTTGATGTTATTTTTGTACTAAATGGTTGATGCTATAATGATTATCATTAATCTACTACAAAGATTTATGCTTTTGATGTTACCATTTTGCATGTTTTTTTTTAAAATATATGCTTCAATATGTATTATGTAAAAAACACTCGGCTCTCAGAATCTTTTGGGAATTGTTGCTTTGCACTGCAGCTTCCCACTTTGCTATCGCCCCCAACTGCTATGGTTCAACTAGACATCAATATTAGGTTCTAACAAGATCCTCCTAGCCCCCAGAGCATCCATCTAAGTGAAAATTTGTATGAGCAAAATTGTGCAGGTGTACTGTGTGAGTTATCATTAACCAAACCAAGGTTTAATGCTTGAGAAATGCTTGACCAGGGATAAATATTCCCTGTCGAAATGTGATCTCCATAAAATAAGCGTTAACTTATTGTTGGGTAGACTTCTTCAATTTGCTAATGATGAAGAGTGCAGTAGAAATCTATTGCTGTGACATAGTGATGTGGCATGTGGAAGTTGCAGAAAACAGTATTAATGTTCTTCTGTATGGGATGTATATGAAGTTGTGTCCACTTCTATTTGGAGTATGCATCCAGAAATACTAGGGATATCCATTTCTTAAGGTAATCTTGGAAGAGACAGGCAGCTATCCCATCCACAACTCTTCTTGTAGCCCTTGCATCTGGACTGCACACAGACAATCAGTTACAGGAGAAGATGAATGCTGAGGGCTTTTTGTCAGCCTTATCAATAGGCTAATTTTTTATTAACTGCAAGCGGAGAGGACTATAGCATTCCATTGAAATTGTAAACTTGCACTTAAAAATCCCTTGGAGACAGAGACCATGGTTAATTCCAACTCAACTGTGGGAATAATCTTGTATTAGCATTTCTATTGGGATAACTACATATTTTGCAGATTACTTCCTTTGGTTGGTGCTCTGTCCACTCTAATATTTTCCTAAAGGTTTTCCTCACTGCTTCAACAGCTGCTTGGAGATTTGAGTTCTGATAGCTGACCACCAGGATAGAGTTGTAATTAATCCCATGCTTTCCAAGGATCATGATTTCCAATTTATTAAGCAGAACGTATGCACTAGCCTTTACTGAATCATCAGATTGCTGTTATCCAATTATCCACAGGTTGAAGGGATTAACCTGACCTGACCTGACCTGACCTTTGTTCCACAAACATTCCTTGATTACCGTTTCAGTAAGCAGGAGTGTTTCTTTTTATTTATCACCTGATCTTGGTGCAATACGGGGAGCAAAAGTATTATAGAACCACCAACGCTATTAGGATAGGCTCCCAGCTGAGAGGGAAAAGGAGAGGTTGCAGGCAGCAGGAGCCTTAGAATCAGTGGTTTCAGCTGCAACAAGTGGACCAGACGCAAAAGATAACCCTTGCATTTTGGCCTTCAAGTTTTATCCCTTCACTTTTTGGACTTTAGTGACCTTTTTTTCAGGTTTTCTGCCTTCCGGAAAGATCAGAATGAAAAATGATGAGAATGGTGGTTTTCTTTTTTTGTGAAATGCCTTCTATTCTATGTTGGTTGAGTCTGGCCATTGAACTTAGCAAGTCTTATCGAACATGTTGAGTTCTCATTGAGTCTGGTCAAATTCACTGAGCCTTAGGCAAATTTGACTGGGTGTGACCAGATTTAGGGATTTTGAACGTCTTTGTGTGATTTGAGAGCAATGCCAAGTAGGTTCACTGAATAGCCAAGTTAAACTTGGCAGTTCTTGTAATAGTGATTGAGAACAACTTTACAGGTTTGTTGTATTCAGACTTTTGCAAGGAAAGCTAAAAGTGTTGTTCTTGATGTGCCCATTGTAATATCCCAAATACTGATATTCTCTAATGTTCTATGATAGTGCTGACTTGCACACTCAATCTCATACAAATCTGCAAAATAACTGTGCATGCATGCTCGTCATGCAAAAATTCCCTAAAATATAGCTGAATTAGGGTTAGGGTTTTGCAGAGAGAAATTAACACTTACCACTGATATTCTGCCTGATAATGACTCCAGAGATAGCTGCATGCATAAGGATCCAAATGGGTGGTCTAATAATGCTCTTTTCCTTCGGTATTACCGCCCCGCAGTACCGTAAAAACCCTATAGATTGAAGGCGACGTTTTTGTAGGAGGAGAGGTCTGTTTGGGCTGAAACTTTTTGAGCTTGTCTGTCTGCTGATGCCGGAGAGATGGCCTAGCACATGCGGAGGTTTGGCTACCTCTAAGTGCCCTAGCGAATTGATTGGCAGTTTTGCTGCTCATGCCCCCAACTGATCTGTTTGGCCGATAGATGCTCCAGGTGAGCAAACCGATGGTTGATAATCACTGCATACCGTAGGATAGGCTTGCTGAGAAAGAGGAAGCTGATATGCAGAGGAAAGACTGGGTTTTGTGGTCCTGCGAATCCTTTTGTGTTTTCCTTGCTACTTCCGGCTGCAAACGTGGATCTGCTAATAACCCTTCGGAATGTGCTGGATCTTCGAGTACTATAGTATATGATGGATGCAATGAATAAACCTGGATGATCTATCCCAATAAGAGACTAGGGCAGATATCTCATTGCCGAACCCTCGTTAGCTGAAGACACCGTCTCCAACCCCAACTGCCATGGCTGCATGCTGTGCTGCTGCTCGAAACTCCAAAATTAATCAGCAATAACAATAGATATCTTCTCTGGTCTCATAACCCTCTTACATAGAGTCTCATGTACTTTTAGGGTTTATGCTTCACTTTTGCATGCATGCATTTCTAATTTGATGTTGACTTTAATAATGACTAAACAAGGCCTGCATGCTCTGCATGCTTTAGGATATGAATTTTGATGGCCCTCCTTCTACACTAATGACTTAATAATGCTGAATTGATGTACCTTCTGCTCCTACTGCTATCAGTCCTCAGTTATTCCCTTTTTATAAAAAACGGAATATTACACCCATATTGCATGTTTGAACCATGTAATGAATTATGGAGAAGTCGGAAATAAAATAACAGGTATGTAATTGTTCAAACAATGCAATTTGAAGTCTCTGAATTATTATGATATTTTTATTGCATTGGAGGTAAATTGGTTGAAGGTTTTTAGATTGGCTCCAATGCAAATGTTGATTCTTTCCAGTTTGCACCTTCTATGAGCATTTATAGAGGTTAATATTATTTTCGTTCATATTATAGCACCTGTATCATAATATAATCATTTGAAGTGTTGGCATTGGATTTGATGGCAATCTGAAATACAGGCCAAAAATGACAGTTTTGGGTTCGAGAGAGCAAATGTGCATTCACAAAGATGTGAGGACCATGCGAGGGAGAGCTCAAAATAATGCCTGTCGCTCTCTTTGCAAGTCTAGAGCTTGCTATCACCAAAATCGTGTTAGTGGTATGCTCAACCCCCTACTATTATTTTAGTCTTTAGGACTTCTCATTCTAGGTAGAAAGCTCACAGAGTCGAACAATAACAAGTAGGCAGTGGAAAATAATAGTTTTGCCTTGCCCTAGTTAGTAGGTTTGCATTGCTTACATCACAAGCTGAATGTATGAAACTGTAAACTGTTAGCAAATTAAATCTTGCCAAAGGTTTAAGGATAAATATGTTTGATAGATTTCTCCTTCATATAATTCAGAATGCAGATGCAGGGTGTGCATATGCCTTCATGTCTGACACTTCCAGTATCTTACTTTTCCTTATTTGCGGCTTTTTTGTATACATTCTGATCTAAAGCATTTGATCCACTTTATATTTGTTCCTCGGATCTAGATGTCGTTATTATATCTTTGATTCTTTACCTTAATGGCTCATGAGCTGCCATGATTTGTGGATGGAATAATCTATGTATCCTAATGATTCGCATACAAATGCTGGGTGTTGGCTAGCATCTGTTTTCTAGCTAATTTGGTAGATGGAATATTTTGAGTCCGGATGCAGGCTAGTGTATTTCATTGGTTATAGTTATGTTATCTAGGGTATAATTCTTTGTTAAAATTCATCTTGAAACCCGATTCGGATTTCCTTCATAACCAGTGCATTTATTCGCAATCAAAGAATATTTGAAGATGGATAGCTTCTAGATTGCACTCTATTATTTATTTGACTATTTCAGTTGAAAAATATAATGCAACAATTTTACTTGGGCATTTGACTGGAGCTGTATCTTTCTTTTGCCTTTCAAGAATATCTTAAGGGCCATCCGGAACTGGGAGATGAGCCTGTTGACATTGAAGATTTGATTAGCATTGGCAGAATTCAAGGCCCGTATGTCCCTTATACCCATCTTATCATTATTTTGGAAACTAAGAAGATAGTCCACTTATAGAGATAAATATTATGTCTGGCAGTAAGAAAAGAAAAAGAATTTGCTTGGTGGGATTCCATTGTTTTCAGATGTTGATAGATATCTAATGCTATACAGGTGTCCATACTATTTATCACGAGAACTTCACATTTCGGCGGATATTTTGTTTGCCCCCTACAATTATCTCATTGATAAAGAAAACCGTCGCTCCCTCACAGGTATTGAGTGGGAGAATACAATACTCATATTCGATGAAGCCCATAACCTGGTGAGGATTTAGGAATTTACATTAATATTAGTGCTTTAAGTAAACAAGAGGTTTCTTACTACTTCATTCTCAGTCCTTGTTGCCTTCTGTCTATATTATCATGCTTTAGATTCTTTTAGGTCATGCATAGAGTTCTGAGAAGTTGAAAGCACCATGATCTTGCAGGAAAGTATCTGTGCAGATGCAGCCTCATTTGATCTATCTTCTAGTCATCTGACAGCATGTATTGAAGAAGCAAAACAATGCATAGATATGGCACATGTACGAATTACAGCTGAAAATGTAGCAGATTCATCGATTGATCCAGATAATTTTGCCATTTTAAAAGGTGAGTGGCTTTTGTATGTTGTTCTGAGTGTAACTGTTGAGATCGAAGAACCTGATGGCCCTCATTGTGACAATAGATATCTGATATTTTAGAAAATGTAGAACTTGTAGCTGGAATCCATCTTCAAAATTTATTAAGTAATGACACATGGTAAACAGGTGGGGTATTCTCTTCTGGATATGATTTAATTGAGTTGTCTGAATAGCTTTAGTATAAAATACAAGTACCCTGATTATATAGCTGTAAACATAGATCTGATTTGCTTATGACCCATGCCTACAATATTTGCAGCACTTCTACTAAAGCTCGAAAAGAGGATCAATGAAGTTCCATTCCAGTCAGAGGATTCAGGATTCACACGGCCTGGTCCTTATATTTTTGAGTTTTTCGCAGATCTAAACATCACTATTGAAACTGCAAATATGCTTATTGATACAATTGATCATGGAATAACTCTTCTTGAAGATGGTGAGTTTAATGACATCCCAAGGGAAGAAGGCAACTTTATATCAAATATGCTTATTGATATGATTGATTGTGATGGTGTTTTTCAGCTTGCATAGTTTCACTTTCTGCATAATGCATTAACTTAATTTTCATTGTTCAAATTGTTGTGCTGCATTGGTATGCAAATTTATGCTATTCATCCATGAAGATATTTTTAGTTAAACAATTAACAGAATAAAAGCGAAAAAATGTGGGTCATTTTGTCTCTTCTGACTACTGTAATGTTAGGAGTTGGGTTGATTTCACAGAAGAGAGAAAACCCTCTTATGTATAATGCATTAACTTAAGTTTCATTGTTCTAATTGTTGTGCTGCACTGGTATGCAAATTTATGCTATTCATCCATGAAGATATTTTTAGCTAAACAATTAACAGAATAGAAGGGAAAAAATGTGGGTCATTTCATTTGTTCTGACTACTGCAAGGTTAAAAGTTGGGTTGGTTTCACATAAGAGAGAAGAACCTCTTTGTTTGTAAAGAATGTGCTAATCAATAAATTAGAGCAACTTACAAAGGCTTTGGCAACTTTGCCATGTTGAAAGGCATTAGGAACTTCACTGTGTTTGACTTCAATGTATTCAGACTCAAACCTGGGCTCTGCCACGGCACAACCAAAGGCAAAGGGTGCTACCTGCAGGCTTCAAAGTTTGAGAGATGCTCTTAAGATCATCTTTAGAGGGGGTGATTCATCTTATGCTGCCTCTTACCGTGTAAGTGTCAAAAGTTGGTGGAATTCATGCACTCTGGTTATGACAGACTAGTGCAGGATTTTTAACAATTATGCTTTGTTTTCTTGGTGTTCTTAATGCAGGTTCACATACATGAGCCTTATATAAAAAATGGTGAAAATGGTTCAAGTAAAGGTATATATATACATAATTATACATTCTGCTTGCTTGCTTGCCTTCCCTTCAGTAGGAGATGGTTTTAAAAGTGTTATGGCTTAAACTTTCCCTAGAATGTACTGCACTTAGTATGGGGTAGCTCAGTGAGGTCCAGAACCTGATATAGTTTCAAAATCATGATGCTATACTTTGACTTGCAAAATGTGATTTTTGCTAAATTTATAAGTGGAGCAGTTTATGATCTGTTACACTTCGTGGAAGCTCAAAGTGATTTTTTCACATGAAAAAAAATAGATTTGGCCAGAAATATCTCACCAAAAATCAAATATATTTCATAAAGATTACTATGTTTACTTATGTTTCGAGGATAGCATAACTATTGGAAAACATTGGCAATAAACCACCTGCTCATCCATTTGATTTGCCAATATGGTGACCAAGAGGATAAAAGGAGGAATAATTGATGCTACAAGTAGCAATGAGCATGCAGTAGAAATATTATCATATTATTTTGTTAGTTTTTTGATATGGTTTTTATAATGGATTAATGCGATTTTTTTTCTTTGTCACTAAATTTGAAGTATTTTTAATTTCTCTACAAACCATTATAAACATTGTATGTTCTTAAATAAAAATGCCCATGTGCAAGGGTGTATTTTAGGTTCTAAGTTGCTCATTTTTAGAGAATATAATCAGTAATATAGTATTAGGTTTAAGTGAATTGTGTAGCAGCCCAAGTAGCCTAGCTGTTAGGGCCTGCTATGGTGGTTCTGTGTCAACATAATACAACTAAACAATAAGCAGAAGTACTTTCTTACTCAGCAAACAAGTTACATTAGATCTTAAGTAAAAAATCAGCAGAAGCATAATTC
>LPNX010682742.1:0-35672 GCA_001517045.1 Pseudotsuga menziesii | reverse complement strand
TTGGTGGAGAGGCCATTGGCAAAATATCAACACCTTCGACCTGCAGGGTATGGTGTGAATTTACACCTCCAGTCCTCTGGCTGTGGTATATATTGGGACCACATATCAACACCTTTGGCCCTTAGGCTATGGTTTCAACCTACACCTCCGATGCTCAAGATACAATATAGCTTTCTGCTTGACTACTATGGTGGACCACACCTCTGAGAATTGTGTTCCCACATACAACTAGGGACAAGGAAAATACCTCTGGCCTGTAGGCTACAATATTCCCTACCTCATCTACCCACCAAAATAACACAAATGAACGATACACTTGCACCACACTGACACATCAAAGCATAACTACCCCTCCCTTCCCTAGGTTTTCACCCAAGCGCTCAATGGATCAAATACCAAATCAACTTCTCACAACATCAATTACCAAAGCTGATACAAAGTCTCCCCAGTTCCCACACAAAGGTTCCAATTCCACATAGGTTCAATCCCCAAAAGAAGCGGTCACCCAAGTAGAACTATCACCCTCCTTAAATAGGTTAAGTTAGTTTGGGTTAGGTCATACAAGGACAGGTCTCTTGATAGTTACCTCCAAGGCCCCATTACTAGCTCCTCGGGGCCAAAAACCCTAAAATCACTTTACAACAAAATATTCACCTTTAAATAATAAAATTTCCTTTTTATTTCCACATAGGTAATCTATAATCAAGTCAGGTGCAACAACTAGTATTAAGCAAGAGGTCCCTTTTCTAGAAGTGCAAAAACCTTGATAGCTAATAAACAGTTATTTGGACTCCTTTTGACATTTGACTTGGAGAACGTTGGGGTTTGGTAGGTTGCTTATGATCTAGGGTCATTTTCTTTCATATTCACAGGTGGTCAATATTCTTTGGAGGATTGAGATGTTGTGATAGCATTTGTGATAGTTCCTTTTTAGGTGATAGTGGTTGATTCCGGGACTGCAACAAATACGTATTTACAGGTGGCAGGTTTGGTGGAGTTGCATAGGGAGTCAATTAGTATTGGTGAAAGCACTATCCTTGAAAAGAGAGTGTGTTAGATTTTGCGGTTACTCTAAAGGAGTTTATACCATGTTCGTGGGTGCTTCATGAGATTTGGGGTACATGGTGTATGATCAACCCTTGGATATTCTGTGATGGGTTTGCACATGAGAGATGGTTTGTGATGGATTTGGAAATGGCTTACTTTGTTGTTGTTTGACCTTGGTTGCTTGCATGATATTCTTCTCGAAGGTGTTGGAGATATTTAGATAGATTTGGTGACGTTCTACATGATGGCCACATGGAGATAGTTACTTACTTGGAGCACACCCTATATAGGGGAGGGGCATTTTGCATCTTGAGAGTTGGAGGAGGGCATGGGGCCCTAGACAACACAAGGTAGCTTGGATGCTTGGAGTTGGCTCAGGGATGCCTGGGTTACAACAATGTTCATGCAAGGGGAGTGGCCAAGTGGAGTACAGGGCTTTCGAGGATTGTAGGAGTGTTGGACAAGCCTTGTGGAGCACACTTTTGCATTTGGAGACTTGCTTGTGGACATTATCTTGGAGCTTAACATACGTACCCTTGGAGTGTAGTGCCCCACATGTTATTGTAGGTTGCTTATAAGGGCATTTACTTACGTATGTCTTGTTGGCCTCCCTTTCCTCATTTATATAGGAAGGACAGAGTCACTCACTCGATATTCATTCTTTTTCATTCTTGTGTAGAGATGTATTCAATAGGAGTACACCAATTCTACTTTCTCTCTTAGATCTTCTTATGTTCTTGATATCTCTCTCTCTTGGAGTCGCTAGGATTTCTAGAGCTTGATGGAGCATCTTGGAGAGTAGAGTTAGGGTTTCATCCATTGGAGTTGGGATTAGGGTTGTGAGATGAAACCCTAGATTGTACTTGTTGAAGTGAAGAAGAAAAGGAGACATCTTGCCATGGAGGACATGCTTGTTAGAGCTCCTTGGTTTGAACTATTGTTTTCTTGGTTTTCCCTAGCTAGGGTTTTGGAGAAATAGAGGATTGTACTAGCCTTGTGATAAGGATGTTGTATGTACATGAAATTCATCTTTATGCATATTATAAAGTTTTCAACTGTCCAATTCTTGTGTAAATTGCAGATTTGATTTTCAACCATCTATATTCTTCATGGTTTGTAATTTCTATTTCTATTTGTCTTGTTGTTTTGACAAAAATTATGGGTGAATTTGATACAGATGACAAGTTAAGAATGATATCATATTGGTATTGTTATTTTTTGCTATACAAATGCTATCGAATGCCATTCACTTATTTCACTATAAAACTCGAGTGATGCTATGCATGCCAGGTTTGTTGAGTCAGATCAATGGGTGAAGACTATGTGAGTTTTACTTTCACGAGGAATCGCGATGGATGCTGATTTGGACTAACCATGTGTGTTTTTGTTGCATTGGAGTTTTGTTGAGCATGTTTAATCCTCTCACTCAAGGTACCGTTATCACGTGAATCTGCACCAATAGATCAACATAGACCTCCTAGTTCTGTCATATGTAGGTTCCTTTCTGTATTAGACTGGTGCTTTCCTAGTCCAAGGGGGGTGTCCCTGGAGGCCACATGTTGTAATTTGATCTGCAAATCTGCGTAAAAAAGTAAGAGAAAACAACATGCTATAGCTCCCTTTTGATTGTCCTAAAACAATTAAAGGGGGAGGATTAATTAAAATGTCTAATTGGAGGTTGAAAACAATAATTTTAAGAGACTTTTAACTGGAAAAATCAATGAAAGAAATGAAGACATTTGTGTCTATGAGTGATTAAATAAATGAAAACAAGAGCAAGAGGGAAACACCGAATATTTACCAACATTCAATCATTAGCATCGAACAAGACAAATAACTAGTATAAAGCATAATTGAATCTATCACACGTTACCAAGAGATTGTCCGCACCATAGTGGTTGATGTGCAATAGGTTTCCAATGATCTCGCTAGCAAATGAGGGTCATGGTTAGAGAATGGCAGATGAAAAAGTGAAGAAGGCTCCACTTGTTGGAGTATCAATTGAATAACCACTGCACCTTAGAATATAATGTGGACTAACCGCCACACATGGATCATGGGACCATGTGCTTTGTTTCAAAATTTTACCACCATCTGCAGGTTTCGGTGTAACAACAAACCTTATATCGTATTAGAGCTTAGGCCCCAAGTTGAATTCCCTTGAATTACGTCGTGGGGGGGGGGGTGTTGGTGTATCGGTTGAATAATCGCCGCAACTCGGAATTAGTTTCAAAAGTTTACCAACATATGCAGGTTTTGGTGTAATGGCAAACCTTTCAGAATGTCTAACCTCTCCCTCTTGCTCAAACTCTGCATATAAAGAACTCTAAGAGAGGTCTCATGCCAGTCAACTTGTAACTCTTGTAGTAGTTTGGTTTAAGACTCCTTTTTGTATTTATGCTAGGGGCCCTCCTCTCATGTTCATGTCAATTGAATTGCAAGCCTCAAACCATGCATGTTTGATCCTCATGCGGTATTGCTTGTTCACTTAAGTGAGTGCACCTCTCCTTCACTTAGACTAACTGCATGCAAGTGAGTGCACCCCTCCTTAACTGCCATTTTAGTAGATGTGCCCCTCCTTCACTAAGACTAACTGCATGCAAGTGAGTGCACCCCTCCTTAACTGCCACTTTAGTAGATGCACCCCTCCTTCACCAAGACTAACTGTTGTTACCAATAGTTAGTTTGCATGCACAGATCCCTCGTTCTCGAAATAGAATTGATGTATTCTTTTGCATGCCTCACTAAACTAACTAGTGCATGCAAACTGGTAATGAAGTGGCCTTTTAGCTGTTAGCCAATTTGATGTGCGCCCTACTTGTTGACTAGCACAAAGCAAGTCCTTTACTACATGCATGCACCCACTAGTTAAGTGGAGTAACCTTTACATGCATGAGCACACATCTCCAATGAAGAGTTAGTTCCTAAGTCACCGAATTTGGTGATTTTTTGCCTTATTATTAAATTGTTGAAAATCAACAATTTTTTTGCGGTGTGCGGATAAACCCTAGTCCCTCCAAAACTACTGCTGTGCGCATTGTGCGAGTGAAGCCACCGTCGTGAATTGGTGAATGAACTGTGGAGGCCATCGTCGTGAGGCTCGAGTTGCAATTGTCGAGGGTGAAGAGTCGTAGGTGCGGGTGCAGAGTAACAGACACGGGTATGGTTGGACCCGCTCGCAAATGGAAAGAACGTGGACTTCCACATTTAACCGGTTTTAATAGTCTTGAACCGCCGGGCTCTAACTTTGGCTGAGAAGAGTTTATGTCTTGAGCGGATAGAGTGAATTGAATGCTCGCCCCAATAGCAAGTATAAAGGCAAAAATCGAGTGAACGCTAGCAGTGCCAATTGGGAACTATCTCTTTCGATTCGTAATCATTAAACTATATTATATAATTAAAAAATTATATTATCGAAAATAAATTTTGGGCAAACTATATATATATACACACAAATTTAATGACGAATTTTATCAAAATTTTTTTGCTTGACAACATTTTTTCTGAATTTCATTCATGCCGGATTCGAACATGAACTTGAACCTGGTGACTTAGGTTAGTTCCTACCCTAACTTGTGGTCTTCACCTTTCTTGAGTGCACTCTTCTCTTCGTTTCCAATGTGCCCCTCTTCTTAGCCTCTTTGACAGTGATGCATGTGCCCTCACACTTGTCCTTTCCTCATACAGTTTCTTGGGTTTATTAATGCAGGTTTTTGGAGACCTTCCTTGCTGTCAAAGGCGCTTAGGACAGCATATTTTGGCACTTAATCTCACCTCTTAATTTGATTTTTCGACTGCAGGTTCTTGGTGTTTTTTCAATTATCATTCTTGTAGATATTTACCCATAAAATGTGAGATCAGACCTCTGCTTTTGATTTGCTTCAACCCAGTAGTCTACTGTCTTTTGAGTTTTTTTTAAAGAAAACCTCTAAACCTGCAATTGTTAGCTGCTATCATTGTTTTCTGGCTCCCTTTTCCAATTCTGTCTCGAGAGGAAAAATATCTGGGAGCCAAGACTGATATATCCGCTATTAAATCAGCGAAAAACTTGCGTTTACTTGTGGTCTTAATTCAACATTCTTCCACCCACCAAAACCTTGACCACCCTCCTCATTGCTAGCTTGAACTTCTGACATTAGACCTGTGCCTGTCACATACAAAAAACTGGTAATCATAGATGTGCCTGAAAAAATAGAAAAAACAAATAAGCAGTCTCAATCGGACTTGCTTCTTTTACAAACCCAACATGCATGATTATCCATGTCATGCGGCCCTCCTGATCAATGTGCATGCCTGGATCAACGAACAATGTGATTTAATCTTGCTGGATCTTAACCCTCCAGTAGTATAGGCACAACTGGGGGGTTAGCAGGTACATGACACTAAAGGATGTTTCCTGAATTTCTCTTTATATGAATTTATGGTTGTAGGGTGGTACGGAGATGGATTTGCAACAGTTTCCCTATAACCTTTTCCCATTCCATTCCATGCCTAGAAATTGCTTTGGGTTTTATTTCAATCCTATATGGTGGCCTGAAAAATATTTGTTTTAAATTTTTTTCAAATCAAGGTAAAGTAATATTGTCTAGTTGATTTTTCTGTATTTTAATACAAGATTTTCTATTGGTAAGGCTAGTAAAATGTCAACAACATCAATTCCTGTTAAGCGTGATGTTTTTTAGATTACATTGCCATGCTTTACTAGTAATTGCTCTCGGTTATTGGCCTCACATCTTGTATTTTTGAATAATATTTTGTATACACTATATTACGATGATTGGAGGTGGAAATGTTAATTGGTTTAGAGTACTGTATGAGTTCTATTTACAGTTCTCTTTTGTTGTTTTTTGTGTAGGAAAAGGGTCAAGAACACTAAGTTGGTGGTGCTTCAATCCAGGAATAGCCATGGAAGAATTTGCTCGATTGGGTGTGCGGTCTATCATTTTGACATCCGGCACTTTAGCCCCCCTTGAATCATTTGCATTGGAGTTGAATTTGTACATTACTATTGTGCCTTTCAAGAAGCCCTATCCTTCATTTTCTTTTTCATCTAGAGATATTTGATATAACGCAATGTGCTTTATAACCTTGTTAGTTGATCTACAAGTTTAATTGAGCTGGTGATTTTATTTTTCATTAGGCCTTTTAATGTACGCTTGGAGAATCCCCATGTGATAGAGTCCAGTCAAATATGGGTTGGAGTTGTTCCTTCTGGGCCATCTGGTCGTCCATTAAACTCATGTTATCGTACACGTGATACTGTAGAATACAAGCAAGAGCTTGGTAACGCAATTGGTAATTGGCAATTTTCCATTGAAGTTAACTATTATTTTTGGTGACAATATTTTATCCCCAATGGAATAGTATATACATTTCTTTGGAATAGATAAAATACATGTCCACTTACTGACCTCTTTTAAGTAGGTATATATTCATTTTTTGATCTTGTTTTTGTGACAGTGAATTTCGCTCGCATTGTCCCTGATGGGCTCCTTGTTTTCTTCCCTTCTTACTATATGTTGAATCGATGTGTTGAATATTGGCAAACTCTGGTGGGCTATTTGTAAAATTACTTTTTTCTTATGAATTAGGTAATTATGTTTGGAAAATGTGTTTTGTTCATAAATACATCAGATTAAGACATAGTTGATCTCAGAATCAGGGAGCGCCAATAAAAGCAACCACAATTTGGGATAGGATTTGTAAGCACAAGCAACCTGTTGTAGAGCCTAAACAATCTGCCCTTTTCAATGATGCCAATGAGGTTTGTTGATTTATATACTTTTGCTATATTCCTTTACTTATTTTTTCTATCAATATTATGTGTCTTTGATCTTTCTAACTTGATCTCATCTCAAATTTGTTTTCAGGACTTTATGGCAAAATTGAATGATGCCAGTTCCTCTGGTGCTGTCTTCTTTGCTGTTTGTCGTGGCAAGGTTGATTCCCATTTGCATGATTTGTTTTTTCATTTCATTGTTATTATTTGATATAAGAGTCTATGATTATTAAGGTGGTTCTATTACTTTATTATATTTTTAAAAATTATTCTAGCATAGATCTTAATTTAACTTATGTGCCAGGACTAACCCTAATATTTGTTAGTTGTTTTAGATATTATATTTAATTGCAATGGCTTTGTTGTGCTTCAAGTTCAACAGAGCTAAGTTTTGCATCTTGTAGTATCCTTTTTGTATTCACTTTTAGTTTCAATCCTTGAATAGGAAGATGGATTTACTACAGATCTTTGTTACTCGAGATACTTGGATCATTGGGGAACATCCTCACAATGGGCAAGGCGTGCATCCATGGTTTGAGGACTTTTAGAAGATGTCCCTAGGGAGTGTTAGAAATGTCCCCTATATTTGCTATCCCACTAACATACTGACCTCTAAAATTTTATGGGACTTGTAACCCAACGTAAACATGTATAAATAGAAGTGCATGGAGGACATCATTGGGAGCCAAAAAGCAATTTTATGGAAATAAATCAAACAACCGAAATCCTTAAAAAAATAAGGTGCTAGTCTTGGTCTTCAAAATCTGAATGAATATTTGAAGTTTGATCAAGTAGATTTTTTCTCGTACATGTCCTCGGGCACTTGAAAATTATGGTCATGCTTGAAACTCTATTTTGGTCATAGTGACTGGAGTCAAACTCAAAAATGACTCAACAATGCCAAAGAGTAAAGTATGACTTAGACTTGGGAAAAGACTCTAGAAAAGTTCATAAAATTTGGGTAATAAAAAACTGAATAATTACTTAAAATAGGCATCCGTCTCTTGAAATTTATCTTTATCTGTCAAAATTGTCAAACTTGGTCAAACTTATCGAGTAACTTGGCGAAGCTCATTGTGTCTAGGTCAAAGTTGCCAAGACTTGGTCAGTCTCACCAAATTTGGCATTTTTGACAATATTTGATCGAATTTAGCCCAAATGAGTAGGTTGGGCTCATTTTGGAGCTTCAAGTACTCGATGAGTGCATTTTCAATGTATCTGATTACTACTTGGCAGTGCCATACATATATGCAAATAAAAAATATAGAAATTACATAGCAAAAAGGAGAGAGAAAAGATCCTTGGATCATTGATTATTGCAATCAACCAAAGGCTTTGTTACATTGTCATATTAATGAGGTGGAAGATGTATGTTGAGTATGTTACTGTTATCACAAAGTTTGTAGCCGCCTTTGTGAAGGATCCTATCTAGAATGGGCAGAGGACGGGAAGCTAGACTACACGACCTAAGAGTGCCTCAACCCTTGCAAGTTATGCAAGTGTCACACCGGAAGAGGCTCTCTTCGCTTTAGGCCAAGTCGGAGCTAAGCCAAGGGGAAGACCCTAGCTAACCGGTGACGACTAACGAATGCAAATCAAGACACACAAGCACACGAGCATAGTGGTAATCAAAGGTGGTCTTGAAAGTAAGCCTAGATCAAGTACATAAAGCCAAAGGGAGAGTGTGCCTTAGAGAACGAGCTGAGAAGGATTGATAAGAAAGTGAAATGCTTAGCTATGTAAACATTATCCTAGCTAGCAACAGTATAATGCACTAGATCTAGGATGAAAATGGTGCTAGATGAAATGGCCAAGTTGTGGCTAAGGGGAGATTTAGCGAGCAAACAAATTGAGCCATGGGATAGCAAAAATAAAGAAATTCTAGCAATGAAAGTGCAAGTTCAAGGGTAAATAATCAATTTAGAGCAAGGAACAAGCATACCCAAATTATCAACACACAAAAATTGGAAATGCCCAAGGAGGCGAATTTCCCCCTAGGTGAGGCCAGTGCTTGGCAAAGGGTATATGCAGTCATAATGGATTCAAACTTTGCATCTAGGATTTGAAGACCAAAACTATCTTATGTTTTTAATATCTAGAAGATTTAACAGTTGGAAATTAAGATGCGAAAATCAAGGGTTTTGGTTATTTAGTTGATTTTTTTATGACAAATGGAGATGAGAGAATTTGGGAGAGAAACTTTGCATCCCTGGTTTTTCAAGGATTTCCAGATAAATTATTGATGATCCCACTCCTCCACAGAGTAGTTTCCCACTTCCACAAATGATTTTCTTTCTCTAGAGTCCACAAGTGTGTTAGTTTTGTACCTAGGAAAGTGTTCTCCTAAGTGACTTTAGCCTTAGTCACATTAATTGGGAAATAAAGTGACCCTTGCATTAAATGACTTAAGTGGAGCATTTAATTTGACTTTAGAGAGTAAAGTCACCTTTTGATAAATTTAAGTGGGTGAGTGAAATTAATATTTATGAGAAATAGATGTGAGCATTTAATCTCATCCATTGATCTAATCTAATCTCCATCGTTAGATTAGATGAACCCTAGGGTTCTCTCAAAAAGGCAAGGGAAGGTCATTTTCCTCACTTTTGCAGATTGAAGTGAAGGAGAGAGCTGAGAGAAAAAGTTTCCATTTTTCAGAGAAAGAGAAAAATATTTGCAGCACACAAATCGAGGGAAAGAACATCAGCAGAAAGGGCACGAAAATCGAGGAGAGGACAGTAGCATTTATTGCTGGTCCGTACAGTCCGTACGATAGGGTTTTCGATGTAGTAGGCACAATTTTTGAGGCATATTTTTTGGCACGATTTTTGAGATTTTTTTTCTTGGCACATATTTCGAGGTTCGTACAGTCAGTCCGTATGGTACATTCCGTACAACGGCATGGAAATCAAAGCAGAAAACAGAAAAAAATCTGAGTTTGATTTTTTTTGTTTGGCACGAAAAAACGAGGCAGAAATTTTCTCTTCCGGGTTGAAATAAGTTGGTCTGAAAATTTCTGAGTTTTGCTTTAAATTTTCTGATAATAAAATCTCTCTCTTTGACCGGTTTCCCCTTGTGGGTTTTTCTAGGGCCATTGGCCGAAAATTATTGTGTTTTGTGTGTTGAATGGCGCGTTGATATTTTTTTTCTCTCAGTGAAAAAGAGTAGTTACATCAGTGTTTTAAAGTCTGAAAATTTACTGCTTATTTCCAGTATGTTAAATTTCTGAGAATGTCATAAACAGTGTTAAGTTTTACTTATAAACCTGTGGCTGAAAACTAGAGAAAAATCTACAAAGTACGCCCCTGCCAAGCAAGAATATGAGTGTCAGCTCAGTGAAAATAATGCTGCAAGAAAGCACAAAATGCATGCGTAACAAATAAAAAATTTAACTTGTGAAAATGTAAGGAAAATAACACAAGAAAATTTCCTCTTTGTCCAAGTCGATTTGAAGGGAGTAAGGGCACGAAAATGTTTGAATCGCTGCCTTGAGAAACTTCTTGTTTTGCTTGCAAACTTTGTTAGTATAATAGCTATAAAGTGTGGAAAATGAAATACTAGAGTGGAGACTGGATGCAAATCAATATTCAGATTCAAACATCCACAAATGAAGAACACAAGTGAAACGAACTGATTTCTTTATTTTATTCAATCTAGAGCCAAAAGTCCATTACAATGAGCCAAACTTCTCTTAAATAGAGAGATGCCATACAAAATCCCTAGCCCAAAATGATCAATGGCTAGGATCTAATATCATCCATTGCAATCAACGACTAAAAGAGTGACGGGCAAATACATCATAAGCAAAGGGTGAAGTCACCATCATGGGTGCGCCCCCCCTAAGCAGGTACATTGTACAATGTAATAATCAAATGATGAGGTGAGGGTTTTGCCTAGGGGCTCAAGTCTCCTTAAAGTGCCCCCTTTACAATACATGTAAGATGTGTCTATGAAATATAACCAAGGAAGCCCCAAAAATGCGCCCCATGGAGCCAGTGCCCCCACTCTAGAAGGTACAAGGAGTTGTGGGCCCCAACTCTCTAAAAACTAAGTGATACAAGCCCAAAAGTATAGTATCATGTCATAACAATAATCCAAATCACAAGCTGTCCCACATTTTCCACTTTGATAATGTTTACTAAGTCAATGGTCACTTAGTCATTTTATTTTTTGCTGGTATATTTTGCTGAAGCTGTAATTAGCCAAAAATGGCCACTTTTGTTGCCCGGATGCTCAAACCATTTGTGCCAATGAGTTTGTACACCCCAAATCCACTATTGGTGATCACAAGAACTACTCAAATCCATCAAATATGCTTTATGTGGCTCAATCAATGCCAAACCAATAAAAATATGACCCTGGTGTTACACTACACTTGTACCCAATGCAACTTCAGGTGTACCCCAGGGAGAGAGGGCCAATTTTTTTGACCAGGAGGGGTGTTATCAAGCAATGGTGGTCATGGCTTGGCCCTTTGTTCATCCTCTAGGGGTACTATGGCTTAATGGCACTGCTGCCTGCCCTTTATTAGGGTTTTTAACCTCGAGGTTGGTGTCCAGGGCCCCTAAGGGTTGACCATTGGGTCACATGGCTCCATATCCTGATTATTTGCTTTGGTGGCCTTTGCTTTAGCTGTGAGACATTTGTCTCCCTTCACAGCCACTTAGGACACCCTCCTGGCCCTTTAGTCAGTGGGTTCGTGCTCTCCTAGCCTTATCTCCTCAGAGGAAGACATCCTCCATGCCAATCCGTTTTCATGCTTTGAGGGTTTTTACAACATTCTATGGGTTAGATAGGGTATAACACTTTCCCTCCAGCTCACTCCAGCCTTTCGTTCGGAGTGATTCGCTTATTTGAGCGTGTTTTGGCACCTAGGGGTACTAATACCCCAGGTAGCCTACCTTAAGCCTACCTTAGGCTATATTTTATTATTATTTTCTTTTAATTTTCAGTTGACATTTTAAGTTGACTTATTTTAAGACATGTAGGCCTGGATATGTTGTAAAAAGTGAGTGTGAGATCATATAAATAGATCTCCTCACTTTCATTTTAAAGACAAAACTTATGGGATAATACACTATGCATTTGTTTTACCCTTGCTAGGTCTCTTTGGATGGATGCGCTCCTCTTGAGGAAGTTTTTATGGGTTAATGCAAGCTTTTTCTGGCAATTCTTTGGTGAAATTATTTGCTAGGTGATGTTTTGATTTGTTGGCTAAACACGAGCACAAGGAAGTTAGGATTCTTATCTCTTTGTTTGAATGGTGGTTGATGATGCATGTTTGAGTCTAAATGGTAGCAATAGTGCTACATTTTCTCCTAGAATAGGCCATTGCCATCCTTCCTGTCACCTTAGTTGGTCGAGGTAGGTCTCCTTGTGAGGGTCACCTAGGGTTTTGCCTTAATTTTTCTAGGCTAGTTGTTTGGCCTAGGAACTCTTCCTCTCTATGTTAGCCATCCTCCCTAGATGCCCTAGGTTGTGGTAGGGCTAGTTCCCTTGGTTTTCACACCTCTTCTCTTCTAAAAAAACCTAGTTCTAGGGTTAGTTTAGGATTAGTTTTAGGTTAAATTTAGGTCTGCAATTTTATGTTTGAAACCCTAAAAATAAAAAAAATTATTTTTTTGCAGTTTTGGGACTCCCTAAAATTTCGGCCACCTTCCCTACAAATTTGACCTAGCATGTAAAGCCCTAAAAACCCTAAGGAGGAATTATAGGGAACCCTAAAAATACAAAAATTGCAAAAATCTCAAAATTTGCCCTAAACGGCCCTAAAACAGTGGTAATTTTACTCTAAGCCTACCCTTCTTCTCCCTTCTAACCCTTGCTACCCTCCACCTTCTCGGGAGTCCCCATTCTCCTTGACTTCCACTCTTAGGCCTATTTGAAGGGCAACCTTTGGGCTGCTCCTAAACTTGATTCTACTGTCAACAAGTGACCCCCCCTTTTCCTCAACCTTCGTGGCCCTAACAACCCTTCTTATCCTACATGGTGCAAGCTTACATTTATAGGAAACCAAGTTGGGCTTAGTAACATGCACAAGCTTAAAAGCTTATTAAACATAAGAGCAATCACCTTGAATGGTCAAATGAGCCCTCCTTAGGGAGTTGTGTGGTCCATGCAAGTGTTGTTAGGGATTTAGTAGGCCTAGAACCGATAAAGTGAGGTGCTTTTGTGATAGTATTAGACAAGTGAGCCCTCCTTAGGAAGTAAACTAGGTCATGTAAGTGTAGCAAGGGTTAACTTGTACTAGAATTGCCTCATGTGGTGGTAACTTAGTCATGCATGAGCAACTGGTGTTTAACTAGACATGAATGTGAAACTGGAGTGTGATTGGCCCAAATTAGCTAAGGCACATTACGTAGTTGACTAAGACAAAATAGCTAATTAGTTAGTTAACTAAGCCAAAATATCCAACTAGGGCACATTAGGTAGTTAATTGAGCCAAAATTGCTCAAGTGCACAAATTCCTTAAAAAGGGGATTATTAGTTGTGAGGGTGCCTCTAACCCTAAAAAATGAGGTTTGACCCTAATCAAGGGGGTTGATATGCCCTATGTCAAAATCTCGTATTTTTTTCTTGTGTCTTGTGTCCTCATGTTATGTGACTTAGCTTATTATTGAGTTGCTTGGTCTTTCATCTCAAAGATGCTAACTTGCTTGGGTTTTGGATTGACGTGTATAGGCGTGGTGAACACCTTTTTCACTAGTGGTTCAACCTTTGTATTTGTTAATAACGCTTGGTCTTCGTGGATTTCTCTTCATCGTTTTGTTCATCAAGGGTGTTTGTTTGGGCCTTGTTTGTATGTTTTGACAATAGATGCCCGTGGTTATTTGTTAGATTTTGTTTGTCTTCAGTGACAGATTCAGTGTATGCTTCTATGGGATGTGTTACCGCCTAATTCGTACCTCGGGTCACGTGGTAGAAATCTTCAAGCCACTGGGTGCGACCTTGGGGATAAGTAAGAGTCAAGTGTTGTCACTTGATCTTGACTCCTCAATTTAGGTTTACTCCTAGCGAACCCAAGGTGGGTGGTCTCTATAAAAATAATCTAAGGTTGTTAATCTATAAAAACAGAAAACAACTATTCTAGGAGTTAAGATGAAATTACTTAAATTTAAACAACAAATTACTACAATATGAGATTTAAATAAACAACTTCAAAATATAACATCATTCATGACATTTGTAGAAGTTGATTTAAACATGAAAAAATTAAAGACCAGTACCAATGAAAAGAGAGCTCATGTATAAAGGTTGTGTTACCACCAAAGTTGTACTTGGTGTATTTTTCAAGTGAGCCTACAAAGTAGAACAAGTATACTTGTTCATTCTTCAGATTCCAGAAGTTCGCCAGGCTTTTTTTGGGATTTTTTTAACATTTTTTTGTAGCACATGTTCATACCCCCTTGGGGAAATTGTAAAAAATGTGTTAGCATGGTCAATTTTATAAAAGACTTGGCTTCCTAGACTTAGACATCAAGCCGACTACCCCAGAGTGTTTTTTTCCCTTGGTAATTATTTGTTGTTGAACAAACGACTAATAATTTCTGAGATTTTCACTCACACCTCCAAAGTTGGGGTAGTCGTCTTGGTGGTTAGGCCTTGGGGGGTTATTAGAGCCTCTGTCAATGTTTATAAACATGCTAGGCAATTAAATTGAGTCGTACAAACATTTGTTATGTCCCCCTAGGTCTTTGTTCAATTCCGAGAAAATTATTTTTTTTCTTGCAAAATTAGGCCATCTTTAATGGTTTAATTAAAAAATTGTAAAAGGCATAAAATTTTGATCTGGAGGTGGAATTTGGTGCGTGGAGGCTCGTTTTCACACTCAAGCGTCCTCTTCACCTTGGGACCCTCCTTTCATTTGATTCGGGCAGCTAAAACATCCCGTAAGGCATTACTTCTCTAAAGGAGCTATAAAATGGTCAATAAATGCTAAAGATGCGACAAAATGGCATAAATCCAAAGTCATGTGGGGACATGTCAAACATGTTTTAAAATGTCAAACAAAGGTGGCTAGTGTTGTCTCTTATGGTGGGCGACCATATCTAAGGAATAAAGCATGTGATTTAATTAAGTTTTGAGTAGCGAATTATATCCAAGGTGAAGCGTGCCTACCATTTTTTCTAACTTGTATGGGCATATGAAGCGTGACATGTGGGAAACCTACTCATCCCAAAGACCAAGGCGAGCTTATTGGGAGCCAAGTGTCATGTTTGAAATCATTGATGGAGGCGAATTTTCCAAGTTAAAAGCGAGTAGATTTGAGAGGTGGCGTCTCATGTTTAAACAAGGAAGGATCCAATGTGAGGTAGGCACACATGTGAGAGGTGGTGCCTACCTCTTCACTTAAACTAAACTCCAACTCAAGCTATCCCACAATTCTCTCAAACCACTCGACTTCAACTCCACTCCATCTCCCTCTTGTGGACACACCCCCCCCCCTCTCGCTTTGGCTACATAATGAAGCCTTTGCCTCCCATCTAAGAGTCAGAATTGGAGATAATAGGCTTGTTATTGTAATGCATTATGCCTTTTTTTGATTTTGCTTGATAACAAAAACGAAGCTTTGGAGGCTAGTTGTGTTGTGCTTTCGTTTGTGGACCACCATTGTTGTGCTTTCATGAGGTAACTTGTTTCTTTTTGCAATTCTTTCTTATGCTTGATATAGATCTTGCCTCATCATGATTTCTCCAAATCAGTAGGAATAGGATCTGTGAGTAAATTTACTTTCATTTCTATTTATTCATGTATGTTTAGAGATCAAAGATTTGCATGACAAATAAGCTTATTTCCATGCTATTTTAGTCTCTCTTTATATGTGTTTTCAAGATCTCATGGGTGTGCAAGTTTGCAATTAAGTTTTAGGGTATCTAGCATGGAAGAGGCGTGGATCTAGTTTGACTCCACTCCACCTCTAGTAATCTTCAAGAATATAGCCCCTCGGCATCCCACTTCAAGCTTCCAGGTGGATCTTACCAAGAACAAGCTTTTCTTCATCTCTTTCTTCTTTAAAATTAAACTTCTTCTTTGGTTTCGATTACTTTGTAAATGCTTAAGTAAGTTTGTTTCTTTTTAAAAGATTATTCAAATGCTGATTTATTTAAATACACCACTAGATCTTATTCTTAAAGATTTATTTTGAGCAGATCTAGGTTGATTAAGTATTTAGGTTTACTGTTTATCATTTATGTACTTAAATTTTTATGCTTTTAACGTCTTATTTGGCACATTTGGTGCAGGACAGGTGGCTGGTTTTTGTCTTTTTTTGATAGGACAAGGGGAAGTGTTGCCGGGAAATTGAAGATCTAGGCCATTAAAGGCCTCCTGGAGAAACCTTCTTCTTTCCTTCTTCATTCCTAAAACCTGTAAGGCTTTGGATCCAAATCTGTAAGGACCAAAGGCGGCCACCATTTTCACTTGTAATATAATAATAATAAGAAAAACAAGTAAGCCTTCCAAGCGCCCGCACCCCATCCCCCTTGGGGGATTCATGTCGTCTCCTTGATGGTTTACTTTCATGTTCTTTTTGTATCATTATTGCTTTAGAATAGTTTTGCTTTAGTGAGATTGTTTTTTTTTTGTAAAAATAATTGAATACTAACCTACTGTGCTATACCGAATTACCGAAAGGGAAAAGATTTGCACACTATAGTAATTTGAAAACATTTCATTTTTCTTTGCATTGTTTTTACCTCTTTCAGTAATCAACCCCCCTTGCTTTCTTGATTAAGGTTTATAACCTGAAAGAAACTCTTGGGGATTTAATAAACAAGCAAACACTATTCCAAAATCTTTAAAATTAACAAGGCCTTCGTTGTGTATGCTCTGCACCGCTGTGGTTCGATCAACCAGTTGGATGCAACAAAAGCAACATGGGTGACTAGTTTTAAATTAGTCTCACTTTCAATTAACCTCCCAACAACGAACATTCGGCGTTGCGTTTTGTTTCGTGTGGCCAAATTGTACAGAGGAAGCAGGAACAATTGAAAAGTGATCGCGGGGCCCCATTAAGCTACATCCTTGTTGGTGTACTGTTGGACATCCCCTCATGATTCCATTCAGCCCACATTTTCTCATCTGCTACCACACTTAGTGAGTCTAGACATATTCTCTGTACCTTCGTGGTATATCGAGAGTCCCCCTCCCTCATAATCCATTCATTAATTCATAAACTTAAAAACAACCACAAACAATTGCAATACATTCATCACTCCAACAACACTCCATTTTAGACTCCATTTTCATCACTGGTCTACATCATACAATCATTTTGCTTAAAGTGAATCTTATTTGGATGGATGAATTTGTATTTCATGATGTTGTCTTAATAACTATTGCAATCTCTTGCGTCACTTTCATAAAATCCCCTAAACAACTTAATCATAAACTACCATCTAAAGCTTAATCAACCTTAGTAACTCATAGGGTCTATCCCCCTTGGTTTCGTTAGGAGTTGGCCTAAATAGAGGAGTCAAGATCAAGTGGCATTACTTGATTCGAGACTTGCCCCCAAGGACGCACTTAGTGGCTTGAAGATTTCTGCCACGCCAACCTAACCCCCCTAGGTGTGTGAAAGGTGGCAACAGGTTGTTGCTGTGATATCAATAAAACTATTGTAATTGCTTCGTTTGAAATTTTTTAAGATTAATAAATGGGTTGATTAGGGAATGGGTTACTTCTTGGTTTGGCCCACTAAGACTCACCTTCTTGAACTGAGCGCTGAAGCAACTTTACCAAGTGTCCAACGGGGCGAGGATGAACCTACTTGGAGTTTCCCCTTGACTTTGTGGTCTTCGCTCTTCGCGACCTCTCGAGTTCTTAGACATTCGTTTTATGTGGATTGTCCTTTTAAGCTAGTCACTTTAATCCCTTTTTGATTGTCCCACCGTTCTAGCCAAAGGCCTGCAATGTTCACAAGAGCATACGGGGATGACATAAACCAAGGACTAAAGCCTTGGTTTATTTAATTTTTTTTATCAATCGTGTAGTTGTTTAAAAATACCCTCCATACCGTTACTCTCGTTTTCGAGAACACGGTTGGATTTGCTAATTTCAAAAGGAAGCTGAAACTTTAAATAAAAAGAATACAACTACTCTTAAACAAAATCGAACCACAAGAAAAGAGATGACACAGATCCTGTTGATTTTTCTTGAGCAACATCGAGAGCCATTCTCTTAGGAGAATGGAGACATCTGAAACCAGTCCAACACTGGGGGACTCAACCTTGAGTTGAGTGACCATTCTGTTGAATGGAGACATCTGGTCTGGGACCAGGATGTGGAACCAGTTTAGCATTGGGGGACTCAACCTAGAGCTGAGAAGCCATTCTTTGAATGGAGGCACCTGGTCAGTTATTAGGAATTTAACCTAGTCCGGGACTAGGCCCTTAGCCTGGGGTTGAGGGCCATTCTTCGGGAGAATGGAGGCGCTTGGTCTGTTACCAAGTATTTGACCTTGGGTCAAATTATGCAATCTATGGCTGAGGCATCTGGTCTGTTACCAGGAAAACACTCTAAGCCCTAGACCGGGTATGGGCATGCGTGACACTCTGACCCTTGATATGTGGGCTTTGTGATCTTCTCCAAGGCTTAGCTACCCTTGGTTAAGACACCTAGTACTCAATCTTGATGTCACACAGAGTGTGAGATAAAAGCATTAGTAATTCTCTCTGTTTATGATGATGTACTTTGAGTGGGGATGAAGGATCACCTTGACAACTTGTTTTGACCACAGGGGCACTTGAAAAAGGCTAAAGAAAAAGTCTAAAATACATAAGGACCCCTAGGACCACTATGGAGTCAAAGTGAAAGTGCAAAAAAGACCTTTAATACCACTAAAGGTGAAAGTCAAAGTAATAAAAGAATAAAACAATATTATTTTGTTCTTTTGAGTTTTGGTCCACTTGCAGGTGACTCAAAGGATATAAAAGAAGATCATTTCATTTCATTATTACACTCACAATTGCTGAAGGAATAATTTCACTGGTTTTGGAGAGAAGGATATCTTTGTGGTTATGCCCTAGCATGGATGAGTCTAGCTAGGGCACCCACTCTTGTTTTTTGGTAAACCCTAACCAAAGGTTTCACTCACGAATAACATCAACAACATCTTCACGTGTTAGGGCTTTACTCTAACTCCACCAGTAGCAGCATCTTCACGTGTAAAGGCTTTACCCTAACTCCACCATCAGCCATAGTTTACCTTCGACAACTCCTTTCCCTCTTTCGACTACTCTCACCACCCTCGGTCACCTACAACAGGCTCGAGGTAGTTTGCTAGTGCCTCCGGGCACCCACAGCAGGCCCAATAGGGCTCCAAGCAGCTTGCTAGTGCCTCTGGGCACCCACATCAGTCCCAACAGGGCTCGAGACAGCCTGCTAGTGCCTTCGGGCACACACAGCAGGCCCTAATAGGCCTCAGGCAGCACTGCCAGACCTTCGGGCAGCAGCAAAGAAACTCGGTAGGGCTCGGGCAACAGCAGAAGAAGTCCAGCAGGGCTCGGGAAGCAACATAAGAATCCGGGCAGGGTTCGGGCAGGAGAGAGAAAAATTTGGGCAAGTAGTTAGGGCATCCAGGCAGCACTGGCAGACTTTTGGGCAGCAGTATGGAACTTGGGCAGCACATAGGCAAACCTAAATTCTGATCTGGGAAGACCACTGGGTAGGATAGAGAAAATTAGGGCACAAAGCCCTAATTTGATAAAATCCCTAATTTGGTGTTATTGTGTAAAAACTATCTTCTGTAATTTTGTGGATCTGTGGTACAACCCATTAGGGTTTGAGAATTTTTGAAGAACTCAGTCATCTCATTTACGCGATGAATTACTAATGCTTTTGGGGTTTTTGTCCTTCAAAGGTTTCCCCAATGAAAAACTCTTGTGTTCAGTGTTTTGATTTGTTGATGTTTTTACTGCACTTATCATTTGTTATCTAATTGTCTGTAAATTTTAAAGTATTCATGCTAAGGCTAAAAATTAAACAAATCCCCCCAGGGGGATTGGGTGCTGGCACTTGGCTGCCCACTTTCTTCTCTTTTTATTAATGATAATTACAATGATTCAGGATACTTGTGGTCCTTTATAGATTAGGAGCAACAAGTTTACAAGTTTTTGGAAGCTTTTAATAATTGATGAACACGTACAAAACAAAAGCAAGTCCTGGATGGCTTGAATCTTGAAAATTTCGCCAGAGTGCCTCTCTATCTGTTCGTCAAATGCTGCAAAACAACCAAACAAGTAATGCCAAATATGATGCTAGATTGATCATTTAAAACATAAATTTTTTGGCATTCTACTCAAGTACTTTAAATGATATGAAAATATAGAGTGCAAGTACTGAGTTTTAAGAGTTAGATCTATGAAAGTAAGTCTTTTAAAATCAGATCCAATCTTGCAAATGCATTTGTAAATCAGATTAGTTTATGATATTTTTTATGCACTAAAATGATTAAGACTGCTGAAAGTAACTAGTAACCAGAAAAAATTAATTTTGATGGTGAAGGAAAGAGAAGAAAAGGGCTGAAAGCTTGGGAACTTTGGGCCGTGGAGTGTTCTTTGGTGGAACACTGAGGTACTATGTCTTTCACAAGAAATTGAAGATGAGGAGGATGCAAACAAGCTTAACCCCTTCTTCAAGTGAGATCACCTGCAAAATTTGAAATCCTTGTGCAAAAATGGTTAAAAGTTTGGTGCCACCTACAATAGAAACTTGGAAAACATAAACATTAAGCAAAATGAACGTGCCATTATAAGAGATCTACTTGCGAATGAACAATAAGATTATGAAGCAAACAAACTTTTCTAATCTTATCCTATTGGGATACAACTCCCCTTCAAAGGTGTTATATAAAAAAAATATAACATAACATAAATGAATTATTAATATTAATATTAAGGCAATGTTATATAAAAATATATATATAACATAATAAGACATATAACTGTATATAAACGTTAAATATTGATATTAATTATTAATATTAATAATTAATAAATAGAAATGATTATTTAATTAATTAGAAAATGTAAAGAGATGTGCCCTTTCATTTGAAAAGACACGATAAGCCTTATATAAAGCCATACCAATGTACTTGTAAATCATCAAATCTTATATCTTTTATCATTTTATATTATATTTCATTCATGAAATATATATCTTATTTACACAGGGTCTGCCCGTAAGAAACATATTTTCACTGTTTCATTGGTATCAGGGCCAACCCTTCCTCAGGATTGTGCTCATTTGGCTTTTAGCCAAAGTTTTGGATTTTGTCTAGTAATTTTCAGAGATTCTCCGAGTTCAAAGGTCTTTGACCTTACTCAAAAAACTAAAAATAAAAGAGAAGTTAAAAACAAAGGGGGAGAAAAAGAAGAAAGGGAAAAAGTAAAAAAAAGAAGGAAAAAAACAAAACTAAACGAAAAACAAAAATCAACCCATTGTATTATGAAACAACACTTGGTTTTTTTATTATAAAAAAACCATTACATTAATATTTTTTTTTATAAAAATTAATCCCCAAGATTTGAACATGGGTGGGGAGGGTAGTGTTCCTTCTTCCCAACCACCCAATCTATGTTGATGAAATTGTCATTGATGCCAACATGGACTTGCAGTGGCCCCACAGGTTTTCATTGATGCCACCAAGTCCCACTTGTAGTGCCTTGGACCCCTTACAGAGTGGGTTTGTGCCTTGAAGCACCTTGTACCCAGTTGACAAGGTCCTTGTACCCACAAGGATGGATCTTGGAGCCACCACCTTGTTGAAGATGTTGAAGACCCTGCTGATGGTGCTGAAGACCTTAGAGATGGTCCTGAAACCTTGATGGACGATGGAGAACCCCTAGATGGGTTGGAGAAGCACTAATGACCCATTCTCTGGTCATTCATGCTCTGATGATATCATAATATGCCATGAGAAGACCTAGCTACCCCACAGATGGTGTCATGATGGATCTTGACCCTTGAGGGTCTCCTAGTGTGGTTGAGGTGGTTGAAGAAGCCTATGAGGCCTCTTTCTTGTTGAAGAAGCCTTGATGAAGCCCTTCGATCCACACTTGATGGTGTAATGACCTTGCAACCCTTATTGGGGTCATGGAGCTCTTATATGATGATGATGACT
This sequence comes from Pseudotsuga menziesii, assembly GCA_001517045.1. Taxonomy (NCBI): domain Eukaryota; kingdom Viridiplantae; phylum Streptophyta; class Pinopsida; order Pinales; family Pinaceae; genus Pseudotsuga; species Pseudotsuga menziesii. Next base: position 13,728 of record LPNX010682742.1, on the reverse strand, counting down.
TTGTATGGTCCTTGACAAGCTATGGAACCCCTGATGAAGATCCTGATACCCTTGCAAAGGTCATGGAGCCCACTATTTGCACATGACATGGTTAGATGGCATGATGATGTGGTTTTTGGTATAAGTCACGGAACCTTGTGAAGACCTTGATGTCCATTGCTTGCACTTGATGTGGTTAAGGAACCCACACACATATTGGTTTGATGATGGTCCATTTAGTGACAAGATTGAAGCACATGATGGCATCTTGCACATGACATGCCATTAAAAGCCCTAGTGGCTTGATGCAACCCTATGAAGATGTGGATGGCACACTCCCATGAATTTTAAATGATGTGGTTGACTTTGAAGGATGTTTTAAAAGAAAAATAATAAAAATACATAAGGTTGACCATTGAAGTGGTAAGAAGTTTGAAATCCTTGGTCATACATATGGCTTATGTGGTGGACACCCTATTATATGGAAAATAAAATACATGCAATTCTTTGGTAAGGTTTGACCATTGAAGTGGTAAGAAGTTTGAAGTCCTCGGTCATACATATGGCTTATGTGGTGGACACCCTATTACATGGAAAATAAAATACATGCAATTCTTTGGTAAGGTTTGACCATTGAAGTGGTAAGAAGTTTATGTGACAATTAAAAGTCAAATTAAAAATTCAAATTACAATTTTTAATTAAAAAATAATTTTTTTACCACTCCTACCTTTGAAGACAAGTTGACCAGCATGAAACATGTCCACTTTAATGTGTATATAAAGACATCAAAAAACAATCAATGATGAAATTAGAGAAGTGAATTCGTGGAGATTGGTCTGAGGTTTTTTTCGCAGCAGCAGAGGAGCAGTTCGTTTTTACAGAGAAATTTTTGGGCATCTTCAGTAAAATTGGCATAACATTCTCATACAGAATCAGAATTACAAAATTCTTGGCTCGTTGGAAAGCTTGTTACGAGGGCTATGTGATGACACGATATAGAGTTTCTTTTGGTTTGTCTACTATTTCTTCATCTTATGATTTTCGGAAAGGTATGGTTCATTCTTATGGGTTTCTCTTGTGATGGCACATGTCTCTCATGGATAGAGTTCATATTTGATCTTAGTATGTGGGCCTCTATATTGGTATATATATTTGAAGTCATTATGGAGGATATGATGATGATATGAATACCTTTATGCTATGCTATGATACACTTTATGATGATAATGCATGTGATATTGATGTACACTCTATGATGTTGATGCACTCCTATACAATATGATGTACATGCATACCATAGTGTGATGATGCTCTCCAATGCACTATGATTTATCCTTGATGATGATGCTGTATATTTGATGATGATGATGCATACCCTACGACGATGACGCATACCCTATGACGATGCATGCCTTATGTTCAGTGAAAGCAGAGCATAATTACTTGTTCAATAATTGTGTATGATGAGGTGTAGAATGATGTACATGAGCAGTAGTGATGAGCAACAGAGATGAGTAGCAGTGATGAGCAACAAAGATGAGCAACAGTGATGAGCAGATTGACCAGTAGAGTGATGAGCAGAGATTGATGTGCAGAGTAGAGGTTGTTTGTGCAGTAGAGCCATATGATTGCTTGCAAGAAGAATCTTGCATTTGAGGATTCGACTCCTCAAACCCTTCTTAGTTGGAGCTAAGAAAACCAGGCTGGGTCCTGTTATGAGAGTTGATGAGCAGCAGTGATGAGCAGATTGACTAGCAAAGTGATGAGCAGAGATTGATGTGCAAAGCAGAGGTTGTCTATGCAACAACGCCATATGATTGCTTGCAAGAAGAATCTTGCATTTGAGGATTGGACTAAAACCCTTCTTAGTTGGAGTTAAGAAAACCAGGCTGGGTCTTGTTATGAGAGTTGGTGCTCTTTCTATCAGTTGGTGCTGATTGTAATCGAGAAGATTGTTGTCTTCCATGTACAATAAATAAAGATCAAATTACAAATATTCTTGTGTCTCTTTGATGTGATGAATGTGCTTATGACTCTTGGTTGATTTAACTAATGCATTTGATGACATATTGATTGATATACTCTGGTTGACTAAAAGAAGGTAAAAAGTTTATAAATTGATTATACACTTATTCACCCCCCCTCTCAGTGTGGCCATTGTGTCCAACAATTGTGTTACCACATATATATTAGCCAGGCTACCATATTCTATTTTTCAGACATAGTACATTTTTTCAGCCAGATCTCTTACATATGAGATGTTGAGATGAGCAGTTTTGACGGATCATTATTGTATTAGTGGACTATTGTACTCTCCCATGTCAGGACTGAGTCTCAGGACACTTAGATTTGAGGACCGATGTAGCAATTTAGTCATTATAGAGCAGTTATTGATGCTCAGTTTTATATCAGTGCTTTTTCATTAGACAGCTGGTGTTTCAGATGGATTATATTACATGATTATGACTCATCTTTTTATATTGTGTTATGGTTATCATTGCTCTTATACTCATATTTGTGACATGTATTAACATGTGGTGTCATGATCTGGCGGTCATAATTATATGGACTTGGATGTATTTTGTATTATGTATTGATGTCCCTACTTAGACATGGAAGTTCTTAATCTATACTCATTGGTTTTACCCTTCTTAGGGAGAATAGAGGTAGTCATTCCCACCATTGTTTTGGCTTGCTAGTGTTGGCTTCATCATTCACTATCTCCACCCATCCATTACCTCCCAGTATAGTTTTCAACCCTTATGGAATGGAGGATTTTTTTCCTTGCTAGAACTTTTGTTGGACAAACCTCCCAGTTTATATTGTGTCTCGGCTCTGAGTTGGTGACAAAACTTGCCATTGGTGAGTTGGATTGTATTCCTAAATCATTCTGGTCGGTTGTCCCGATGTTTGGCACTGTGCAGAACTCCCCCTGGTCACTTGAGATGTTGTTGGCTAAAACTGAAAGCTCATGTGCTACTTATATTGGAAATATTATATATGTGCCCATGAAAAATGAAAATGCTAAACTGTGTTTCTTAACATATGTAAAGAGGACAAGAGCAATGAAATGCTAAAATACCCCTTGAAGGGTATAAGAAAAGGTCCAAAAAAGCAATGGTTAAAAATATGCTATATCCAAATGTTGCTGACCTTATAAAATAAATATGTCCTGGATGAAAGCTGTGATTAGCTGTGCTTTTAAGCATTGGCGAAGTCCCAAAGGGTCATATAGGCCAAAAAGGCCATGGAAATAAAATTGATGATTCTAATGAAACCGGATCAAGCTTGATGTAGTCATGATGCCTAAGTTGAATAAGCACTCTCTAAACAATTAAACCATTTGTGAGGCACTGCCATTCCCTGTGTTGTTGTTTGTTCGACATTGGTTATAGTGAGTATTCCCTTTCCATATCCAAAGTGTCATGATGTCAAGTAGGAAGTCATCGTTTGCCTTAGCCTTGTCTATTTCATCCTTCACCCTTCACTAGCAAAATAAAGCCTTATAATAAATAAGTATAGTCTGAATAATAATAAATAAAGCCTTATATATGTATTGGTTGATGTACCGCCAGTGAAATGAATGCTACTTGTTGTGATTGTTGCTTGAATGAGTTGTAGATTATGTCTTATCCTTTTAACACTTGCAGTAGATGGATGATAGTCTGAGTTATTATTGGTGTCTGATTATTTACAGATGGTTATATTGTTTATTGGATATGGTTGATGATCAGATAGAGACCTGTGAGGGGTATGAGTATACACCTTAGATGGATTTGGACTCTCTGAGTCTAATGAGACAATTTATTTACAGTTTCGGGCACTTGCAGATATTATCAGGCTCATTCTGCATTTTTGATGTAGTTTTTCTTCACAGGTTGATATGTCTGAGCAGGGAGATGTTTCAATTGGATTTCCTAGGGCGTTGTATGGGCATAGGGGGTGCAGCCACTTGTTTGTACCACAGTACCCCCATCCCAGAGAGCTTGGTGGGCTCAGTTTGACAACCTAGGCACCCTAGGAGGCTGTTTTGGCAGGTTCGCGTTTTCCGATGCAGATTAAAAAATGATTAAATGGCTATTGAAGAAATTGATTTGGGCTACTGAGGCAAGGAAATGACATGGGACGAGTCATAATGATGAGAGTGATGTCCTCCACACCTTCTCCAGCAGTTGTAGCACCTGATTGGGCCCACACCTATTTTTGGGCGTTTTTATATTATTTTCTGGAGCTTTTGGGAGGCTCACGATTTCCTCAAGGAGGCACAAAGTCAAAGAATTAAAATATTATATTATTTTATTGTTCCATGGGGACACCCAGAGGGAGTTAGTCAACACTCCATGGACCCACCATGTGCTTCATTTATTTCTTGTTGAGTGGGGTACCCTCTTTATGGGTGATTTAGTCCACTTTGGTACTTTATGGTTATATTGATCCATGTATTGTATGTTGAGCTCATCTCAACCATTGATTAGAATATTTTATCTTTTAATCTTAGCCACTCGTTTTGAAAGTTGTTAGGATTCGGTTATGATTGTGGTTCTCTAATTTCTATTTAAAGGAGAGAGCTTCTCATTTGTAAGGGGTCTTTGGCTCTTGGATCTGAATAATAGAAAGATTTTTCTGTGGATATTTTCTAGATCTGCTTTGCATCTGATGTTCTCAAATGGTGATTGGATAGTCTTCTGCTTCCTAGCATTGTGGAAATTCATGTGAGATCTATATTTTTCTGCTATCATTGTCTTGTCTACAGGAAGGCGTTTTGGCTAGAGCGTTTTTGCAGGGGGACCCCAACTCGTCTAATTTTCTTCGTCTTAGATCAGGGGGGTTTTCATTAGTTTCATTGTGATCTATGATTACTTCGTTTTACTTTCTTGTAGCATTTGGTTTCTTTATCTTGTATTGGCAAATTTGATATTGTTGACGTTTGCTCATGCAGGGTAGGGGGTGCATTGGTGGTTTGGGGCTTACATCCGTCATAGAAATCACTTGGATCTTCCAGAATTGATTGGGATAGGAATGATCATCACTGTTAAGACTTCTACAAGCATTTCCAGGTACGATCCAACATGTAACTTTCTTCTCTTTAACAGATCTGAATCCATTGTACCTGCTTTTCCTTCCATTTTTTGAAAATTCCTAAAATACTAAAAAAAACCTAAAAAATGCTAAATTTGGGAATCGTTCGATCTTTGGCCAAACCACTGCTGGGTTTCATAGATCAGGCCTCCCTTTCACTGAATCTATCGCAACGCTAGTCAAATTCCTGCTGGTTTGACCTAGATCTGATTTTTAGCTTGAAAACTGCATAGTGCCCCCACTGAAAATTTGACCTGCTAGGGTTTTGACTTTTTATGATTTTTGACTTCATAGACTGATATATTGGGTCCCACACAGTTCAAATCACCCTCAATGCTGTCCAGATTCATGACAGTTTGACCTAGATCTGATTTTTAGACTGAAAACAGCCCTAGCGCCTTCACTGAAAACTGGACTTTTCCGGAGTTTACTTTTTCTGAAATCTGACAGGCTAGGCTGATAAATAAGGTTTTGAGCACTCCAGAACACCTCCAACGCTAAGCTAGTTCCTGCCAGGTTGCCCTAGATCTGAAAAACTGACTTTCAGCCTCCTAGCCCCCCTCATCAGATTTTGACTTTTCCGGATTTGATTTTTCCTGCAGTTTTTTGACTTGGGTTTGTAGATCAGGCCATCCTGATCTCATTTCTCCTCCAACGCTGAGCTGATAGTCTCCTGGTGGCTCTAGATCTGCAGATATGCCTCTCCAAACCGTAGCGCTAGCCCTCCTTCTACTGATTTTCCTGTAACCTGAATCTTTCGGGCCAAATCCATTTCTGGGTCCATAGATCCGGGTATATCCCAGGTGGGTTCACTGAAACGTTGTGCTAATACTGACTCCATTGCCCAATGCACGAAGGGAACTGATCTCCTATCTCTAGCGCTAGCCCTAAATTGACCTTACTCTCGTTCTCTTTGCCAACATTTCTTGATAACTCAGGTTACCTGATACTTTCATATCTTTCATTAAGTTTGTCTCCTTGGTACTAGACAATCCCAACTCTGTCCTTGCTCACCCTGTCACAGTTACGTTTCCCAAGACAACAATCATTTCCATCAGTTGCTAGTACCTAAACCCTAGAGCTAGGGTTTCCATTTACCTTACAGCTTACGTACCTCAAAGCCACATTTGATCTGTTCTGGTGTCTAGGTTTGATCTCTCCTATCAGGAGTAGATTCGGGTCTCCCCCGTTGTTGTCTTGGACTTAGATAACATAAAGTGAAGGCTGCCTTGATTGGCGTGACAACCATCCATTTAGGGGTCTAGGCAGTCTTGGTTCCATCCCTAGTTGCTTGCCCCTCTACCATCCATCCTGGATCCACCTCACACAGGCAACTACAAGGTTGGTGATAACAAATTGGTATCAGAGCAGGCCTTCGTCACAAGCCTATCAAGCTTGAAGGAGATCCGTGGAGACACAATGGAAGCAAAAGAAGAGTTATTAAGCAATGACGTTCCTGTACTTGATATGACATATTATTTCAGTGGAGGAGCAAGATGAAGGCATATCTGATGAAGTTTGGCGTTTGGGAGTTTGTGATCAATCCACCGGCTCCATCAAACAAGAAGGGCAAATTAGCTGCACATAAGGAAGCAAAGAAGGACAATACTGCAGCCTTGAAGTTCCTCATGGATGGACTTCCCAGTTCAGTGAAAGAAAGTGTAGGGGAGTACACTTCAGCCAAAGATCTATGGTTCAAGTTGGAGAGCGAGTATCAGAAGGCATGACCAAAACCCAAAAAGATAGATAAGGAATCATAAGACAAGCCCGTAGAAGAGATCAATCAAGAAGAAGAGAAGCAAGAAGAGGACTCCAGTAAAGGTATGGACTCTTGTAATTGTAATGATAACTTATGTGATGAAATTGAGAAAGTTCTTGTAGATGATGATGAAGGGCTATCAAAGATTTCACATGAGATACATCTCACGTTGCTGAATATTGATCTCAGAGCCAATTGGTTCCTCAACACAGTAAATCTGAACCAGAGTGACTTCACGAAGTTCAAAAAGAAAATTTTGCACTCCTTGAATGAATATCAACATAAGACCATGACAATGAAAGTGTTGCTTGTGAAGCTCAAACACAAGGACAAAGAGTTGCGGGATAAAATGAAAGACAAGGATGCTGAAGTTGAACAACTAAAGACTGAACTGATCATTTGGCTTTTAGCCAAATTTTCGGATTTTGTCTGGTAATTTTCAGAGATTCTCTGAGTTCGAAGGTCTTTGACCTTACTCAGAAAAATAAAAATAAAAGAGAAGTTAAAAACAAAGGGGGAGAAAAAGAATAAAAGGGAAAAGTAAAAAAAAATGAAGGAAAAAAACAAAAAAAAACAGAAAACAAAAATCAACCCATTGTATTATGAAACAACACTTGGTTTTTTTATTATAAAAAAACCATTACATTAATATTTTTTTTTATAAAAGTTAATCCCCAAGATTTGAAGTTGGGTGGGGAGGGTAACGTTCCTTCTTCCCAACCACCCAATCTATACACCATCCATAGAGAAATTTAATAATAATTTATTATTATTATTAATGATACATTGTATTAATAATAATAATTATTTAATAATTGTAAAAATTACAATTATTAATTACAAATAGTAGAATATTACACCTTTGGTGTGACCATTTATTATCGAAGTAAGAAATACGAAAGTCAAAAGCAAGGGAAGATTTGTAAAGAATATTTTTTTCTCCAAGGAACAAATTGGAAGAATAGAAAACTACGTTGAAAAGTCCTAATAGCAAGCAATGACGATTACAAAAGTAGAATTGCAATCACAATTACAAACAGTATTGACTCAGTCAGAACATTACAAAGCGACCAATAATTATCTACAATGCGAGAGGGATAAGCAAGAATTTGTTAAAATACTTCAAGAGCAAAGGAATCCTACCTTAGAATTCCAAAATCAAATGTTGGAAAAAATTAATGAAGGTCTCAGAAAAATGTTATCAGATAAGGATGAGAAAATATCACATTTGGAAAGTCATAATCAAAACCTAGAAGACCAGATCAAAAAGTAAAAAAGGACAAAAGTCATCGTATAGAAACGATAACGGCTTCGAAGAAGACATAAAGCGCTTAAACAAGCTCATCAAGGACAAAGATAATGAATTAGCGCAATCCCAAAAGAAGCTAGAAGATCAAGATTCAAAGATATGTTAACATCACCAACAACACGAAAAACTCCAGCAGAAGTATGATGACATTAAGAAAACTCACAAGCTAGAAGTTAAGAAAATCAATGACAATTTAACAAGCAATACCGAAGAACTATTTCGACTAAGAATTCATAACAAGACATTACTTGCGAAAATCAAGAAGCTGAAACATAGTCGGAATTCAAAGCTTTCCAATGAAGACCTCTAAGGAAGAATATTAGAAAAGGAGGAAGAAAACTAATGCCTAAGAAATCTTAATCAAGAACTAGAGGAACAAATTGAGAAGTTAAAAGAGGACAAAAGGTCACAAGACGATAGGTTCAAGAAAATTCAGAGTAATAACAATCTATTGGAGAACAAAGCAACTAAAATTCAAACTGAAGCATCCAGGCTTTTTGGAAAACAAATTCAAGTTGAGGAAGAAGAAATAAACACAAATTCATTCTTCGTCACTATTCAAAAGGAAGTCAATCCAGCAGAAAAACATACAACAAAAACTCCTTATTGACACCCCAATTATAAACGTCATTTTGACCAATGACAGGGTCAAAATGAACATACACAGAAGACTTATGTTGTCAGACAAACAAGAACATCGAATCAACATACTAAGCAATAAACTAGAAGTGCCATTCCACAAAGCGGTCAAGAAACAACTCCACTAAAGATAGATCTCGGATGGATGACTTCACAAACAATGCAACAATTTTTCGTGGGAATCCGTAACTCATATCGTTTCGTTTCATCAAGTGTCGCAACCACTAACACAAAGATCGACAAGATGCCATTACAGACGTAAGCCTTGTCTTCTCTAAGCTTTGAGGACAAAGCTTCTCTAAGGGGAAGGCAATGTTATATTATTAATAATTATTAAATAAAAAAAATATAACATAACATAAATTTATTATTAATAATTATTAAATAAGAAATAATTAATCAAATAATTATGAAAAGTCAAAAGACATGACTTATATTGAAAAGAGGCAAAATGGTGTCTAAAGCCAAGGCAATGTAATTGTAAAATCATCATCATATCTTTTATCATTTTTACATTATATTTCAGTAATGTAATATTTACATTATTTACATTGGGTTTTTCCGTAAGATACAGACTTTTATTGTTTCAAAAGGCCAAATTCAACCAACAGAAAGCAAAGAAAACAAGACAGATTATACCTCATAAGCACTTGACAATTACCATCCACACATGAAAAACATTACACCATAGATTTGCTTTCAAGGCCTTTATTATTCTAGAAAATATTACAAACTACAAGAGCAGAGCTTTAACAACCTTTCGGTACTTTGACCATCATGAGAAAATGAGTGGCCAAGCCTTAAATAGAAAATAGCAAGCTCAAGGAAGGGTGCATTTGCTAAAGGAAGAGTCTAGCTTGAATGGAAAGAGATGAGACGTAGTGCTTTGTGGGTTGGTAATGGTAAGATAAAAAATTGGAAATCCAATACTCAAAACTCGACACAATTCCCAAAAATTGCGAGCTTTCCTTGGAAAATGCGCTCCACTCATGGGGGAAATTTCCAGTGTTTTGATTTACTCGAAAATAGCATGATTTGACCTTCCAAAATCTTGAGGATACTTGTAGATTTACTTTGCCAACTCACAAAACTCCTTTTCAACAAGTTTCCATGTTTTAATGAGTTGTCAAAATTTTCACTTTATCCAAATTTTTATTCTTTTTGGGTTTTTCGATTAATGATTAATTAAGTGAAAAATAAATCACTTAAAAACTTAGGAAAGTGGTTCTAGGGGTAAAGTGGGTGCTCTGAGTTAGAAAACGAGCACCCCCACGACAAAATCGGATTCTAGACCACACTTTTTTTACATTTTTAATTTTTCCAAATAAACTATTAAAAAATAGCCTAAGTTTACGGGAAAATTTTATTTTCTCAAAATTAAAAAAAATCCTAGGGGACCTAGCACATATCCATATGACTCAAAATTAATGTCTAGCATGTTCATATACATTGACACATGAACTTTAATAACCTCCTAAGGCTTAACCACCAAGACAACCATTCCAGCTTTGGAGGAGCAGGTGAAAAACTTGAAAATTATAAGTTGTTTATTCAACAACATATAATTAACAAGGGAAAAAAACACCTTGGAATACCCGGATTGATATGTAAGTCCTTGGTAGCCAAGTCCTTTACAAAAACCATGCTAGTACATTTTTACGAATTCCCCACAGGGTATGAATATGTGGTAAAAATTAAAAAAAGGCCTAGGGAGGCCTGAATGGACTTCTGAACTCGGATATTGAACAAGTACTTGTTCATCTTTGGTGTCTCACTTAAAAGTCCAATTGAGTGCAACTCAAGTGGTAACATGATGGTTTGGAGATGGTTAATAACCATTTAACTGATGACTCCCTCTTGTCTATGAGTGATGATGAGGGGTCATTTGATGGAGCTCGTGCATGTTGGATATGTTTGGATTTGCTTCAAGTGTTGTGGTCAATGACTACAATGCATACTTTGGTTGGTTGGGTTCGAATCTACGCTGGATTGGATGCCTGTATTTTGGTCGTACTTTCACCTGTGTGATTGTTTGGTATTCGGGTATCCATTTTGGTTTGGTGTTATTGCAAGTATTAATCTGGTATTGGCGTTTACAACGTCTTCAACACAAACTTCACATTTTGCATCACAAGGATCTCCCATTTGTTTGGAAACTCACGGTTGTTGGACACATTCTATAGGCCTCAAATATTTATTATGTTCCATGCTGCTTTTATAGCTGGCCATGGTTTGAAAAGCCTGAGCAGATCCTTTGGTCCTATTTGTGGTCCAAGTATGGTGGAGACTGGGCTCTTCCTTTGGTGCCATGGTATGTGTGTACAATGCCCAAGGATGTGGGGAGCTTGGTTTGATTGATGTGGCCACCCAAGATAGTATTCATGTGGCCAAATGGGTGGTTCAATGCTTAGAGGGATCCACTGCTTGGTAGTAGTTGTTTTGACATTGGCTGATGATTGTCGTGTACTTTGACAGAGTTTGTGGGCCATTTGATTTTTGTGATATTATGTTCTCGATTCATTTGTTTCAGGTATTGAGATCTCTCATCTTTAGGATCAATTGGTCGGCTTGGAAACTTGTTCTAGGTTTGGTCCGTTCGAATTGGGAGGGCAATAGGGCAGGTTGGGATTTAGAATGGCACCCTATTTGTACTTGGAAACTACACAGTCCATGTGTTGCGAAAATTCCTTGCTTCTAGGCATGTAGTTTGAGTAGAAATGACATTTTCTTTTGGGGGATCTTATGGGATGTAAGTGCTTGGAAAGATTGACGTTGGTTCAAGATTATGGTTTGATTGCCCCATATCATCTTTAGGCCATGGAGTTGAGACCGATATTTTCAAAATGAACATGGGATGCCTAGGCATTTCTGATTGGGGATGGAGTTTTGGTCGCCCTTTGTTGTTGTATGATTCTTGGTGGCTTTATTCAGTGCTACACCATTGACAACAACTATCTTCAGTCCTGAATACAAGATGGATGTCTTCTAATTCAAAGGATAGATGGGTTTGCCGACTTCATAGTGTGCACCATTCAACTTTCTTCCAAGTTGTGTGTTTTTGATTGATTGGTGTTGTTGCCGCCTAATTCACACTTTAAGACGCAGGAAAGTCACAACCTGCTATGTGTGTCCTTGGGGGCAAGCGAGAGCTGGGGACCACTGTCACCACAGTCTACAGCTCCTCCGTTTAGGCAAGATCCCAACAGAGCCAAGGGGGGTAGTCCCTATGGGAAAACTAAGTTCCAGATTTATTAATTAATTTACAGATCAATTAAAGGGATCTTTTATTAAGGCTCAGGCTAAGGTTATAGGAGATGACAGTCAAACAAATGCAATATGCAGGATTTAAATGACAGTCAGTCTTTTTATTTGAAAACTAGTGCCTAAAGAATGGAGTCAGAAAATGCAACTTTGTAATTTTACAAATGAATTTGAGACTTAAATTAAAATTAAACTACAGCTTTGTACAACAAAATGAATGAACAAATAAATAATGGATCAAGATGTTAAGCAATATACAATTGATCTAAATTCACCAACATCAACCAATATACAAGATTTACAAGTTATGAACCAAAGGAAGCAGGAGAAAACTCTAAATGGAAATTATTAACCCACAGTAAATAAAGGAAAGAAAAACTTTAAGCTTGATTTACTTGAAGCACTTTAAATAGATATTGAACCTTCACTGCATGAACAAATATAGAGCTGAAAGTAAATGAGACTGAAAGTAAATTTGTTGGAGTGCTTGCAGTAAAATGAAATGAAAGTGCTTGTAGTGAAACCTTGAACAGCAAGGCAAAACAGTAGTGACCAATGTTTGTAGGACGTTTTGCAGTGTCTCTTGGTAAATTTTAGTAAATTTTATTAGAGTTGGAATCTTTGGTTATGTTTTAGAACCGGTGGTGTGACTACCCCGATCTAGTTCTTCTCAAACTGAAGAAAGATTGCTGTTGCGCTCAACAGGTGGGAGCAAAGCCCACCCCTAGCTCACAGGTCAATCCCCAATGGCTCGGTGCTCACAAGGAGGACGTCGATGCGCCTAGAGACTGCCCCCAGCCTGCTACCCCTTGCAGCTTTCGAGTCACCGTTTTTAATCAGCTTAAAAATCTCTAGATGGATGCCTATTAACTAGGACTTCCTCTTCCCTGGTCGTATCTCGGAGTACCCCAGAGGGTGATAACCGAGTAGAGGAGCAGGATGCTGGAAGTTGTTGTTGGTAAGATTTAAAAATAAATTTTAATCTTGATGGTTAAGATACAAATGTAAATTTTAAAGATATCAACAAGATCACCAAGCGATGTCCCTTATGGGAGGTGTTGGTATTCGATCTTGGACTGAAAGTAATGTGTGTTGAAGATTGTAGCAGAAAAAATAAAGTGTTTCTTTAATTACCTAAGCTCTCACTTCTCCTGCTTTTCATATCCAACTTGAATTCCCTAAAGGGAGATGACAAGTGGATAGAGGATACACAGGATGGGTGAGTTGTATGATTACTTCCCTTTTTTAAACAGTAAATGAAAGAGCTGAACTTGAAAAGAAACTGTAACTTAACAATGCTTAACCTCACAGCAATCTCTGTGACAGAGATGGTGGTCTGTCACAGAGATAGGTAGGTGGAAAAAGAAACTAATTAAGCTAACCTCACAACAATCTCTGTTACAGAGATGATGGTCTGTAACAGAGATAGGTGGGTGAACAAATAGAACAGTAAACGGAAATAAATAGTACACTAACCTCACTTCAATCTTTGTGACAGAGATGGTGGTCTGTCACAAAGATAGGTGGGTAAAAGAAATAGAACTGTTACAAAATACAAATGCTTTACAAAGCTTCAGAAAATACCCCAAGAGACTCTCTTGGGGGGTTTACAATAACAGAAAAGTTGAGAGTTTGGACCCCCTTTGAACCGGTTGAGGGTTGAGATGTTTCTGTGCCCTTTTGGACAACAAATCTCCTTTA
>LPNX010682720.1:72352-94512 GCA_001517045.1 Pseudotsuga menziesii | reverse complement strand
TTCACTCTTTCTACTATTTTTTGCATATTTTGTGAGTAATATTGAATTATGAGGATTCACTTACCTCCTAGATATTTTTGTGAATCATATTTTCACATGGTATCATATATGTTTGGAGCTAAAAATCAAATCCAGAGAGTTTGAGTTGTTGTTTAGGGAGTTTTCCAGAAAAAAAATTGAGTGTTTGCATTGCAGGTACAACCAATGTTTCTGTCACTCATTTCTAAAGCATAAATGGATCAGACTCATGTATTGCTTAACCCATTCAACTATTTTGGATGTAAGGATGAAATGGTGATCCATATGAGGTCTAAAGGCCTATACGAGTCACCATGGGGACTGAGACCAAACCCAACTATGCTATGGAAAAATCGAAGTACTTCAACATAATAGATGAGGCATTTAGAATGCTTTGTATAAGCATTTTGAGGGACCTTATATTCCATTTAGATAGTCTTACAACACCCAACAAAGTATAATATCAAGTCATTGTTTGGGAATACTAATGAGATGAGAGGCCACCAACTTGAAAATGAGTTGATCTCATTGATCCCAACTCAATTTGAGATGATCCAGGACTTCTTCACCAAGTTCAAATCGTTGGTGCTTCATCTGAAACAATGTGGAATTGAAAATAAATAGGAGAAACTGGTATTTTCCATTCTTTCGAAGCTAGGTCCAAATTATTCAGTGTTTGTGTCAACATTCCACTCTAGCAAGCTCACAGCTCAAAATTGGAGGATGCCATCACTGGTAGACTTCAAGGGGTCACTAACTCAAGAACAAGACACATTGGTGAAAATGGGTACCATCAAATCCACAAAGGATCAATCCCTTTCTACAGCAATTTCAAATCCAACCAAAGGCAAGAACAAAGCCATATATTTGAAGTAGCAAGAGAAGAAGAAGCAGGAGAATCCCAGATCTTCAGATGGGATTTCAAATCCTAGAAATGACAAAGAGAAGAAGAATTAAGAGAAGAGAAAATGAACCTACTCTCACAAATGTTGGCATCCAAAGAGTGCATGCATGAATAAAACCATTTACATGACAGTGCAAATCCATGAGAAGAATAACATCCCACTACCAGAAGGCCCAAGGAAGAAAGAGGGAGGTTCAAGCTCAAAGAACAAGGATAGATGTCATGCTTTGGTTGCTAGATATTCAAGCTCTTATTCCTTCATCATATATTCATGTGTCTCAAGGAACATGGCCTCCATTAATTATTCCTTCTCATCCCTACATCCTTCCAGTGGTCCATCCATTCTCGTGGGTCATGATTCAAAAATCCAAGAAAAAGGGATTGGCATAATTGATCTTGAAGATGGGTACTTCAACAATTTGTTGTTTGGGACTGATATAGAAGAGAACCTACTATCTATCTATCAAATGACACACACTGGTGTATCAAAGAGAGTAAAATTTACTCAAAATGTAGTGGAGATCTCATAAATCTCTACATACCAAGTTGTTGCAGTGGGTTATGCTGACCATGATTCAAGAATGTACAAATTCTCTCACTTCCTCCCATACTCTCAAGGGAATGTCCTCTTGTAAGATGAAAATGATACAAGAAAATTGTGGAATGAGAGATATTTTCATATCAACTATAGGTACCTCCAATCACTTAGAAATGAAATCATGGTTGAAGGGATTCTTACCATCAAGTTTTCCAAAGGCACTTGCAAAGGGTGTGTAGTGGGAAAACATGTCGAGTGTAAATATGAGAAAGGAAAGGAAAGGCGGGCTTTCCAAGTGCTTTATTTGATTCATTCATATATCATAGGGCCTCTTCCCACACCCTCATATGGGAATTCAAGGTATGTGTTTACTTTTATATATGATTTCTCAAGGTACTGCTGGGTGTATTTTCTCAAGCTAAAATCTGAAGTTTTTGAGACTTTCAAAGTGATCAAATCTTTAGTTGAGAATGCACATGGGAACAATATCAAGGTTATTAGGACTTAAAATGGAAAGGAGTATGTCAATAATATTTTTCAGCATCTTTTTGAATAATGTGGAATCCAAATGCAACATTCTATGCTCTACACACCACAACAAAATGGTGTTGCAGAGCGTAAGAAGGGAGCTATCAAGGAGACGGATACATGCATGATGGAAGAAAAGGATTTTAATCATAAGATATGGGATGAATATATCAATTGTGCTTCATATTTCCAAAATATATCTCCACAAAAAGGATTGGATGTAAAAAATCCATTGGAGGCTTGGATTGGTCACAAGTCTAGTGTTTCTCATTTCAGGGTTTTTTGGCTCAAAGGATTGGGATAAAATTCCTCCCGAGAAGAGAAAGGCCTTGAAACCTAAAAGAAAGGATTCCATTATGGTTGGATATTCTGAATATGAAAAGGGATACAATATATTTCATTCCTCATATCATAAATCATTTATTGAAAGTAGTGTACAATTCAAAGAAGAGCACATGCAGGAGATCGAACTAGCTCAAGGGGAATGCTCACATCCTCCACTCCATGATGATGTAAGTGATGAATATTTGTATGATTTTTCCAATTATGATATTGATGATGGTGATGATGAAATTATTTAAGATCATGACCCACCCATTTGGCCAAAGTGGGTTGATAAAACCATCAATACAACTAGTGATGTTGCTGGAGATCCACTAGACTCTAGGAAGATTAGATCTCAATTTCACAATGCCTTCTCTACTTGTGAATTGAATATTTCTGAGAGATGATTCATGATGCTTGGATATGATACCCATACATATCAGGAAACATCACTTGACTCAATATGGAAAAAAACCATGCAAAAAGAGTTCAATTCCTTGCAAGACAATGAGACTTGGGAATTGGTTCCCTTACCCTCCAAGAGGAAACTAGTGCAATGTAAGTGGGTATATAGGACAAAAGTGGCTGATGATGGTTTTTATATCAAGTATAATTCTAGGTTGGTTTCCAAATTATTGTATCAAGTCAAAGGAGTGAAATATATATATACATTTGCACCGGTTGCAAAGATGGACTCTATCAGGCTAGGTTTAGCCATTGCTGCATCTAAGCGTTGGGAGGTTCACCACATGGATGTGAAGAGTGATTTTATTCATGGTGACATTCATGAGTATATATATATATATATATATGCAAAATCCTTAAGGTTTCATTCATTATCATTCACTTGTTTGCAGGTTGAAGAATTCTCTCTATGGCCTCAAGCAAGCCCCTAGGGATTGGTATGCCAAGATGGACAATTTTCTACCATTGCTTGGTTTTGAAAGATGCAATTCTGATCCTAATGTATATTTATAGAATTTTGGTGATTTATTGCAGGTCATTGTACTATATGTTGATGATATTTTGATTACATGGATCTGAAATAATGATATAGGATCAATAAAGTCTTCATTGCATAGTGAATTCTCCATGACTAACCTTAGATTACTGAAGCAATTTATTGGTATAGAGATTGAGAAATATGATGCAAGGATTAAGGTAATCCAAAAAAATATGTTTCATATCTGTTTATTAAAGTTCAAAATTTCTGAATGTAAGGCATCCAAATTCCCACTCCTTTTAGGAATAAAACTAGGTGATTTTACTGCATCTCCATTGGTGAACAACTTGTTGTACAAACAACTAGTTGGGAGTTTGTTGTATATTACATACTCTTGACCTGATTTGGAATATGCTATAGGTTTTGTTGATAGATATATGCATGACCCTCATGAGATCCATTTGAAGGATTAAAAAAGAATCTTGCATTATTTGCAAGGAACTAAACACTTTAGGGTACACTATGTTGCTGGTTCTCCACTAGAACTAGTTGGATTTACTGATTTTGATTGGAATGGAGATTTCATTGATAGAAATTAAACTCTAGGTTATGTATTCATGCTTGCACATGCTTCCATATGTTTTTCAAGAAATAAACAACACACCATATCCCTCTTTCAGCCGAGGGCGAGTACAGAGGAGTAGTGAACACAACTACACATTGTGTGTGGTTGCAAGGTATTCTTGGGGAACTTGGATTTGCATTTTATTCACCCATATTCATTTGGTGTGACAATAAAAATGAAATAAATATTTCCACTAATCCAGTACAGAGATAGAGGACCAAGCATATTGAGATACACATGCACTACATCAGGAGCTTGGTGCACGAGCAGGTGATATCATTGCAATATTTCCCATTTGCAGAGAAAACTACTGACATATTCACCAAGAGCTTCACATAGAAGACATTCACCTATATGATATTCCTTATTGGAGTGGGTGACACATGGTGATGGCTGATATTTACTTTCATATTATTCTCCATGTCCATTTTAGAGGGGAGGTTTTATTCCCATGAGGTTTTCCTCCTTAGCTTGGTTATATGGACTAATAAAATTTTGTAAGAGGTGACTTAAGCCTTATTTTCCAAGGCCTCAATAATCATGTGATGTAGTTTCACTAAGTCAGGCTTAAGGGGGGTTGTTAGAGCATTAATCCACCTTAGCACCATGTTCATACACCTAGGACACATTTTCATTAGCTTCATGTTTTTATCCTATGGTCCAAAACTAGGTTGTATTGGTCAATATTGGTTCTACTAGTACAAAATGAGAAATTAATGACTAAAATCAAGATATAAATGACTATTTTTGAGTCGGTGACTAACAGTAGCTAATTTCCACTATCTTATAGCTAGTTGTATTTCACTTAGTCATTAATAGCTTGACTTATTAGTCATTGATTTAGTCATTCATAGTCAATGATTTAGTCATGGATTTAGTCATTGATTTAGTCACTGATTTAGTCATTGATTGCAACAATTAATGACCAAATATACAACTAAATAAACTACCAGATGATAACATATTAATGACTAAGCTAAATACGACTAAGATACATAAAATTATCTACTAATAGTCGTATATATGTGAATTTAGTAATTTTTGTAGTCACAAATTTATGATAGGGCAGAGAGGAATCAAACCACCAACCTCTTGCCTATAATTAGGCAGGAGCTCTGCCATTGAGATAGCACCCTTTAAGAAGTTGTTATTCCTTGAAAATGATAATATTCAAACAAATTCATGATAGATAACAATCTACAAACTACATAATTATGACTAATACAACTTACCAGTAACTAGTATTTATGATAAACTAATTCCTGAGAGCTATGTACAATTTTCCTATCTGGCATATCCATTCATGTTACCAGAGAGAATGGAATACCTCTGTGATGGATGTGATACCAATTAAGCCAACAAATTTATGAAATATCTCTTTGGATTTATTGTTTCAAATAATAAAAAGCCCATGCCACAATGGATACCTCCATGGGAAGACAATTACACAAATCCATAATGTACTAAAGAAAACACATTTTGATTACTACTCACAACTTTAGAAAAGGTAGGAAAAACCAACGATAAAATGTGAAAGTGGGTTTCCAATAAATCCTCTTACTGGGGTAACCCAAGAATGTTAAAAAACTACTAGGAAAATCCATTTTTATAGAAAATAGTATTCAACCTATCAACAAAAAAAAATCTAACCTTCCATTTATACATTTGTTGGAGCACATGTGGTTCACAAACAACTTTAGCATCATATATGCTGCCACCTTATTCAAGTTTTTTCAAAGATGACTTGACATCCTGGGAAAAAATTTAAAGCTAGTTATAAAAAATTGAAGGTATAATGCATTTAATAAGAAAATATTGATACTTACCACCCATATGGACAATATTTCTATGTTCAAAGTATAAATAGACATACCTCAACTGATCCCTCAACGTTTCCTTGAGTAGTAGTTTTATCCATAGTCCTCATGTTGTAATTCTTATGTGTCGAAGGCACTTGGTGCTTTGTACACACATCATCTAAACTAATGCCAGTTGTTGCTCTCTCAATTATAGCCAAGACACTATATCACAAAATGCAATCTTTCTAAACACCACTATAAAGAGTTAATTTAATAAAGGCACTTTGCACAATAGAACAATTCATACAAATAATAGCTAGAAATAAAGACTAATAAATGCTCAGAATAATCACTAAAATCCAATAAGTCAAAAATAGTAAGGCCAGTCATCATTCAAATTCATTCATTCCACTTCAGTTCATTGAGAGGCAGGATCTTAAAAAAAAAACCTAAGAATAACTAAGAAGTTAAGTATGAAATCCATAAGCCAAGAAGCAATAAATCCCCCCTTTTCT
This sequence comes from Pseudotsuga menziesii, assembly GCA_001517045.1. NCBI lineage: Eukaryota > Viridiplantae > Streptophyta > Pinopsida > Pinales > Pinaceae > Pseudotsuga > Pseudotsuga menziesii. Next base: position 88,318 of record LPNX010682720.1, on the reverse strand, counting down.
TGGAGAGTTAAGGTACTATTTGTATGAATAATTGAATTGGTTTCCGTTTAGATATGGATTCAAAATATCGAAAGTTTCCTCCAACTATTTGTCTTGTTGTGCCATAAGTATTGTTCTCCTCCTCACTAAGGAAAAAAAAGGTTGAAATTATGCATGAAGCACTGATCCACTGGCTTGGTAGGCGAGACTTCCCAGCCACTTATATTATGAGCCTACTGAAGACTAGTAAGCATTAGTGTTATATATTACACATTCCATTAGTGTGATTCATTATACCAAATACGTAACATTACAGAAAGGCCCTATTAGTAGAGAGTAAGATAATATTTTTGTATGATTACAACTCTAATGAAAGTAATTAAATGGTTATAATACTACGCTTATTAGGATAATAAAACACATCATGCATATTCAGCTCTTACTTGTGACATAATCTTGTAATCTTATGATATTATAATACTGTAACATAGGGAATCATACTAACCTGGAACTTAATGATACTGAGACATACAGATTCAATGCTTGTCTAACTGGGATTTATGTGCTTACTTGATATGGTGTTCATACTATGTTTATAAAGAAGGTATCACTGGGCTTGAGTTTACATACCCTATGCTTAGAAAATATTGGAGTTAGATGTTACCTCTAGTGATCACATGGAACTCATACTAGTAAGATGAAATAGCTCCTACTTGGATAGCATTAGTATAACTAACCTGTTGAAATGTAGATGCTATATCTAGTTTCTAAACACCTTGAAAATTTGCATATTTCAGTAATTTGATTACTTTTCATCACATCCCATGATGTGGCCATCCCTAGTTTGTCTTTCAAAACTTGACAAAAATTCCAAACTAACAAATAGAGAAGAAAAACAAGTACTTTGAGAGAACGTTCTTACATCACATCAACCAAAATTTATTTATCTACAATCTAGACCCAATAGAAAGCTAATAATTCTCACTCTTAGCTCTATGAGTTATATATTCATTATCACATCTCATCCCAAGGTCCTCTATCTAAAAATATTTCATAAGATACAAGAATCCTAAATTAATAACCATTTTGTGAAAATAACAACATATAGCACCAATTATAGCAATACTACACCCCACTAGCAATAAAGTTGTGAAATATCATTAAATGAGAAAATCACCACAAACTAACATAGGTATGTCTACACCGACAACTATTTTTTCCAATCCTTTAAGAAGAGTATGAACATGATAACAAAAAAACACATTACTTGAAAGTTTTTCTAGCATATTTGCATCACTAACCTCGACTGTAAAAGACACATTGGAAGAAGAAACACACCTGCTGGATTTTGACATCCTTGGGATATTGGTTGACTAGTCGCTTCCCTTCCTCCCCAGAAACCTGGTGGATTGTGCCATATTCCTTGCAATCTTCCAAGGCTGAACCAACAGGAACATAGGGTATGTCTACTATGATTGTGAACTAGGAGGAAAACCTGATATTATTACCTATATTGTAATGCATATCAAGATTAGCATTCAACTTTTTCAATTTTTTTTTGTTGGCCTCCATTGTCCTCTCTATGCTTGCATTCCTGATCACTTGGGCTTCATTGTGATTTCCCAAAATTTTATTTAATTGCAAAATTGATGTCTGGAGTACATCCAGTTGCTAACACAAAGACCTGATGATCTTCTGCTGGTCCACACACTCACAGTATGCACATTTTCCCATGTGTCCATGCTCTTGTATGGTGATTGGACACTAGGCAGAGGAATAAAAAGTGGTGTCCAAATCTCCACTCTGTGCTGACTGATTTTTTTCTACATAGAGATAGCCTAAATCAAATTCAAATTCATTGCATTGGTCCACAGAAAAAGGCCTAGTTACCTGCATACTATCTTCAAGATGAACAGTTCTACAATCTCATGTATAAGCTGAAATCCAAGGAGACCAGGCTATAAGGCCTTGTGTAAAACAACCAGGCCAGACAACTACTAAACTAGCAATGAAAATCACCACCCTAGGGAAGTTTATTATCTGACATGCATTGCTTAATCCATCATTTCAAACTTAATGCTCCTCCTGCAAAGAATGGTGCATATGTGTGAGAGGTATAGGGGAGGGAGCCTTAATGGTCTCCTTGTTCCTCTCCATTAGCCACTTGTCAAAGTTATCAGGTATGTTTGATTTTACCTTTTAGTGAAAATTGGCCTAAGAATATGGCTACATGAGTATTAGTATTCTACTAAAAGGAAAGATTTGTAAGTGAAATACATACCGCGGTATACTCGGGATCAAAATAGCCAAAGGTACCAAGGATTTTGGTGCTTACATACATCTCATATTCATAAGAAATTAGTTTGGCAAGGACAAAATCCAATTTCTAGATAACAAAAATCCAGTCAAGGATGGGAATATTAAAAGTTACAACCCCTTGAAATAATGATGCAACCAATTGAAATTTGAGAAAACTATAATTTCCTAAAGAAACTAATATACAGTTTATACTTATTAGTTTGTAGGTAGTAAGCCTCAGTTCTATTCATGGAACTCCTTTGGACAAGAAAGAGAAAGGTGACAGATACCCTGGGTTCGAAGTCTGCATCAAGAAGAATATTTGTGGACTTGAAATCCCTATGAATGATAGGAGTGCTTGTTGTTGGACCAGAATGGAGATAAGCAAGGCCTTTTGCTGTACCCAGTGCAATTTTTAAGCGTAAGGGCCAATCCATATTCATTCTAAGAATTCCTGCAATATAACAGTGTCTATGGTTCATAACAAAGACATACTGAAAAGAATAACAAGAACACACATACTATAAATTTATACATACACATCTATATATGAATGTATAATAGGGAGAAAGAATAACAAGAACACACATACTATAAATCTATAAATACACATCTATATATGAATGTATAATAGGAAGTATGGGAGTGGTATTATATATAGCCAGTCTTTCATGGCACCCACAAATGTAAATATGGAATGTAATTTTTCATAATAATAACAAAAGTAAGTATTGTCCAACACGAGACTCCACCATCCAAAATAAAATAAAACAAGATTATATGATTTGAAACATTTAATGTTCTACTACATTTGTTACTTATTTGTTACTTACCATGCAAGTGATCTTGTAAATTATCGTTGTTCATATACTCATAAACCAAAAGGCACTGAGTTTTGTTGGCACAGTAGCCTATTAAGCAGACTAAGTTTGGATGATTAATCCTACTCAATAGATCAACTTCCACTATGAATTCCCTTTCGCCATGTGCTCCTCTCAATGAGTTTGGGTCCATTTGTTTAATTGCTGCAACCTGCAAAAGATGGTTCAATTAGAATACTTTAATGGAGACTAACTAGTCAGCTCTATTTTTAAAGGAACTAAATTACAGATAAATAGAATGATATACAAAATGCATAAGCTAAAATGTTAGAATGAGAAGGATTAGATTCTGTATAATATTTTAATGAAAATCCAAAAATAAAATTTGAAAGACAACACACATTCAATGGCGCTTAAAATTCTTGAAATCAGTAATTTCAAGAAATACCCCACAAGACTTTTATATCATAACCTAACATTTCTAAAAGATAAAAGAGTCCATATTCAACCCTGAAATGGTTTCATAGGGTACTGTAAAAATAAGTAAATCCTACAAATGTTAGAAGGAGGAACAAGTTTGTGGGGATTTTTGGAAGAAACAAAAATAAAATCTATAATATAATCAGTGATTTGAAGTATTATTTCACCCAACATTTCTAGTCAGTAATTTGGGTTTTCTAACAATCACACACCTTTCCGATTTTTAGAACTCCTTTGTACACACGCCCAAATCCTCCTTTCCCAATAAGATTGTTCTCATGGAAGTAGGATGTGGCTTCTTGCAATTCCTTGAGTTTGAATACATAAGTAGCATTAGGCTATGGATTTATGTATAAGAACTGCTTGTTCCCCACTTTCCAATATTCCAATGGCTTATAGAGCCCTACAATACATAGAGTAGTATCAGTTTCCATTCCTGTAATTCTCTGTTAACAGATGCAACCAGCCCATCATTTGAGAAATATCTCCTTGACAAAAAACACAGTAATATGGGAAAACTACTAAAAAAATTATTACAAAACTCTGAGTAAATAAAACTCCTGTGACCCGCATTCAATTGAAAAATTCAACATACTTACATTGGTCATTTTCATCCTAAGACTTGCTTATTCTCTTCCTTTGCAATCTCGACAGCAATCCAAACATCGTTTTCATGCTTTTACAGAATATAGTACCCCAATTAGAATTTTCCCTCTATAGAATAAAAAGATCACAATTGAATGACAATTTTAGCTGGATGACCTATGGCTTCTAAATAGCCTTATTTTCGACCAATGGACAAAATAATCTAATGTTTAAATGCAATCATTGTAGTAGATATTGTGCACGACCTGGCTGCTATGTAATCACTCAAAATGGAAAAAGGGATTATAATCTTTTTTCAGTGAAGTTTAAATTCAGTTATAAGCTTTACTTTTGCTTCATATGGCCCTGGAATATTTGTTCAAGTATTTGAATGCTCAAGGAATGGTAAAATGCAGAATGAAAAGTAGCTTTTATTCTCAAATAAGAAAGGTGGATCTGGTCCCTGACAGAGAACCAAAGTGTAAGGGAAGTTCTCGAAGACATACGGTTGAAAACCAATGACAATTAAACTTCAACAAATCAGAACCCAAGCCCTAATAAGAAGAAATAAATCAATACAAATACATCTAAACCTGGGTCTGAAATGCATCTAGAGGCTGCAAAGTTCAAGGTTGCATAACCAGAGCTACAATATTTGACAGTTTCAGTTGGATGACCTAAATCCTGTAAATAGCCTTGTTTCTGACTGATGTCAAGATAATATAATGGTTAAATGCAATCATCGTAGAAAGTACTGTGCCTGACCTTGCATATATGTAATCACCCAAAAAGGAAAAAGGGATCATAAGCTTTTTTTAGTGAAGCTGAAATTTAGTTATAAGTTGTACTTGTGCTTCAGATGGCCAAGTCATAATTATTTGAGTATTCAAATTCTTGAGGAATGGTAAATGCAGAATGAAAATAAGCTTTTATTCTCAAATAATATAGGTGGGTTGGGTTAGGTCCTTGACAGAGAATTAAACTGTAAGGGAAGTTCTTGAAGACATACGGTTGAAAACCAATGACATTTTGACTTGAGCAAACTAGAACCCAAGCCCGAATAAGGCTGCATAGATTAGTACAAACCCATCTAAACCTGGGTTTGAAATGCACTGAGAAGTTGTGAAGCTCAAGGTTTAATTGAATATCCAAAGTTACGGTATTTGATATGTTACTCATTTATGTCAATTCAAAATATGGATCCTTAAGTTTCATTAAGCAGTATGTAGATGGGTATTTACTAATATCCATATTCAATGTAGCCTTAGACACACATACACATGGATCACCTCCACCCCATCCTAGGATTATGGATCAACTCATCCTCACCCAGGCAGTAGAATGCATCTCCTGTCGGAGCCAAAATTTTCAAAATAAATTAGAAAAAGAGGGAATTCAACAGTAGCAATGATTTTTTAAATCTAAAAAATACAAAGTACAAAAGAGTTTCTACAGTTTCACAGAGTACAAAAGAGTTTCTACAGTTTTGCAGAGCAAATTTAAAGAAAACAAATTCATAAAATATGAATGAAAGACAACCTTCCACAACCATTATCCCCATTAGCAAAAGCACACTGATAAACAAAACTAAACCATACATTGCAGCCATTGGCAATTGCCCAAAACCCAATTATAATTTAGACAAAAAATGGATGCTTCAAACAATCATTATGCCTGAACAAAAAGAAAAATGTACACGATATTCAAGATTGCTTACAAAGTGAATTAAATGGCCATTATTCCTCACCTGTTCACCATAAATTTCTACACCCTAAGTTATTTAGTAATCCTAATGATGGAGGATGCATCAATTATACAGTACACACAGTTTAGTACTGATCAAGAATAAGATTCTAAGAAATTCCTCCATATACCCACATCATAAATTCTCCTCAATCAATCTAGCCATGATTGGAACCATGCCCTAGGATCTTAAATGCAGACATGGGGATTGATCATTCTTTCATCAATTCATTAATTCATGCTGAAGAAAAAGGGGGTTAGGAGCTTTCAATGTTTTTGAATAACATGTACCACCTAACCTCCCTCAAAATGCACCCACACTTATATTCAGACGCTGAATTCAAATGAAGTGATCTCAACCATACTTTCAGAACAAGAGAATGCCGTAGAAATGATTATGAACGTTGTAATTAGGTTTCAGTTTGAAATTTCGAATTTGACAATACTTTTCATTTAGGGAGATTCCATAGCTGCTTTTGGATTTGGCAATTGGATTATGCAAGAGAAAACACATGGTTTCATATGCCCCTCTAATATTTTGATAGGTTTGTCCTATGTGTGAATTTGAAATATGCATATGTCAACCAGAAGGATGGATAATGGATCAAGGGATTTATGAGGTTGAGAACAACAATGAATACTCTACATGGAGCATTACCTGATGCTACACAAGAATAATTGCATGCACATGATGACGAGTGTGCAATTTGCAAGGCAAATTAATATAAATTTTCACATGTTTCAAATATGTTCCAAGTTTTTTGCATATTGTTTGTTTTGGTTTATTGTTTCATGTCTAATCTACTGATAGGTTCGTTGCTGATATGATGTATTGCTAGCAGAGGAACCTATGGCCAGGGCCAAAACACTACCTTATGGACACCTTTTCCATATTTCATGTATGAGATCCTAGTATGATTCATAGCTCATTTGTTATACTGTACAGGTCATTTTGTGTCATTATTTCTCCCTCTCTTAGATTAACACTTCTGCATCTTCCTTTGCTTGATGACAAGGACAATGAAATTTGATGTTTTGGGTAATTAAAAAAAAAATGGAACCCCATCCCGGTTTTAAGTTTAGTTTCTCTGTATTATGTTTAATGCCCAAACCCCACATGCATAATCACATTAAATTTAAAAAACTTGACTTTTTACTTGAAACACATGGAATTATTTCAACATTAACATCTCAATTTTTTCATCAAAGTTTGTACAAAAAATCTCCACAAATCAAAGGCAAGAAAAAAAAACTCATCTAAAATAAACACGGAGCCCATCCAACCTTCAGCAACTGATTGAGAGTAGCCTTTTTCTGAGCTGATGGAACCACAACTTCTATCAAAGATTGCAGCTTTATTGAATTCAACCTAAAGCTAGAAGAACTGAAGAGACAAAAAAATTCCATGACTGATAAATGAGCTATAGAGATATGACTAATAGGACAAAAAACTTTGCCTCATATTTTTTAACGAGTGAAAAGCGATCTGGTTGGAAAAAAGTTGCACAATCATCAATTGCATAGGTTGTGCTAGTATAAACCTGTAAGCCAAATACATATGTTATTTCATTGTCTGATCTACATATCAAGAAATATGGAACTCTGACCAAATTTTTTTTAGGAAATCAGAACTCAAAACTCTGTTCTCTTCTTCTTATAAACAACTATGTACCCATGCTTTTCTAATTCAGGTGCAAATAACTCCTCAAAATGATCACTTTGAACCTGCATCATTACAAAAATATAGAAATCAACTAAAATATAAATCAATTATATCTTAAAAAGAAAGAAAATTCTAGAGATGGTAGAGTTGCAGCACCAATACACTCAAATTCCAATATAGATGAAAGAAAAGTTAAGTGAAAAGATATATTATGCATTCTTTATGCAAAAAAATGAAATCACATATGGGGACAAGGGGCACACTTAAGAGAGCTAGGCTGTTACCAGTCAAGAACCCCGTTTCCCAAAGAGATGCAAATATTAGTACAAAGTCTCTCTAGTTCACCACTCCCTCTAAGATTCTAGTCTATATGGTTTTTGTTACTGTTTTGTTAAACATATGATGTGGTGGCCATGAGTTAAGTTGTCTCCATCAATGTGAATATTCTTGTGCATAGGAGTAGATACTCTGCCTATTACCAGAAAAAAATGCAAGCATTCTTTTATCAAAACAAGAACCTAAAGGTAGAATGTATGTAGTTTGAGATTGATCCAAATTCGAGGACCCTTATGAAGAGGAAGAGTCCTCAACAATGACTCAATGCAAGAAATGCAAGCCATGAAAAGGGCCAAAGGTGATCTAGATAAGATTGAAAGGATTATTGAGATGAGATTTTCTCGACTGGTGAAGGTGGATATGTTGGTTGTGCTTAAAGAGCTTGAAAGACAAGATGAATGCCATTTGGCCCTCATAATATTTCTCTTATCCCTTTATTTTACATTCCACTACTAAGCACTAGCACATACCCAACTATACCCGGGATTAATATTCATTTTGTACCCAGGTCTAATATGAATATCTCAATATGCATCTCTGAGCTTCATATCCTCCATGTATATCATAATCATAACTGGTTCTAGGTACGTGGCAGTATCCATATTCAATACACCATTTAATGTATTATTTGCAACATTAAGGTGTATATTAAACCCAGGTTTAGATGGCTATGTTCTATACAAAGTTTGTGTTCAATTTAGCTAGATGTCAACCCTGAGGTGTATATAGGACCAGATGATATGTGCTAGTGTCTTTAATTAATATGCTCAATACACTCTCTGGATTAATCCATCCCTACAATGTGTAGGTTTATATCATCCCCGGGCTTAGATGGATTCAATATTGCTGTGCAAACTTGAGGTTTATATCAGACCTGGGTTTATATAGGTATGTGCTTGCGTCCATATTCAATGCATCTAATATACTATCTAGATTATATCTAGCTCAAAAATACTCAAATTTTCCATACACCCAATACAAGGTCTAGGTATGTGTAGATGCCCATATTCAATACATGCAATCCATGGTCTAGGTATGTGCTAATGTCCATATTCAATACACCCAATATACGGTCTAGATTCAATCTTTCTCTGCAACCTCGAGGTGTATATCAGTCTGGGGTTTAGAAAGGTATGTTCTAGGGTCTAGTATTCAGTATAGATTCAATCTATCTCTTCAACCTCAGGTGTATATCAAACATGCAATTATATGGCTTTGTAGTTGTGTTTATATTCATTCAACCTAATACACCATCCAGGCACAATACATCTTGGAAACTTCAAGTTGTATATGAGACCAGGGTTTAGATGGGCATGTGCTCCTATCTATCTTCGATATACCATCTATATTTAGTGTACTATTTCATGGACATGCCCATATGAAAAGTTGATGGATCACCTCGATCCCCCACCTTCATCCCGCTTCTCTCAATTAAAGATGCAGATTTGGAACTTTTTCAATGCAACTTTACCATATTCCAAATTAAGTAGTCATAGGGCTCTCTTAGGCCTGTTGTTTTTTCATCAATGTTTTGTGTAGCCATAGAGACTAGTTACAAATGTATTGTTTGATATATAATAAATTTTTATTATATCATAAGCATTACATGATATTGGGATCACCTAATAATGGAAACTGCTAAGGTCACCAGATCTATGTCATCTTGTTTACTTGTGAGCTTTACTTATCATGTTACAAATTCTAATAAATTATAAATTTCTGAACAATTTTGATTAAATTCGTGCACTCATGAAGAATATTTAGGGGAAGCCTCAACAACCTATTGCTGTACATTAATTCCTTGAAAAATTATCTGAAATTTCCATAGTTTGAAAATTTGAAACAAAGTAGTGTCTGAAATTTCTGAGATATCAAAGATTGAATCTCCAATGTTTCCCTTATTTTTTGGATGCCTGCTATCATATCGAACAAACCTGAAATGGGGAAAAAAACACCAAACAAAAGAATAATAGCAATACTGAGTTTCTAGCAGCAATACTTTAATGCCCAATGTATGAGATAAAAATTACAATGCAAAGAGATAGAGTAGGACCGCAGACAATGCACAAACATTTAAGTGGAGAAACTCTATCACCAATGAAAATCAGTTTTATTAGAGAATATTAATGGTTATAGAGTTTCTTATCTCAAGTTTATTGTGAATATGGATGTTGTCATTGCATATAGACTGATGTGAATCTCCTTCAAAAATCCTGGGATCTCCATCTCTGCTTATCTCTTTTTTTGTCAATGTGGGTTGGCTACAGTAGCCAGTTGTGAACCTTTCACTATTCCTATCTTTGTTGCTCTATTTTGGCTTCCTACAGCTCCTGCTGTGAACCCTTCCTCTGCCTCCTTTCTGTATGGGGTTTTCCTCCTTGGTCCCCAAAAATTTTCTCCAACTGCAGGTTTCTTGGGAAGGTGGTTCGTGCCATATGGTGTTCTTCCCCTATTTTTCCAATACACTATGGATCAGACCTCCATATTTTGGAGGTTTTTTTCTTACAAAAATGGTAAAACCCTATTGGGCCAGACAACACTTATATTCCACTTTCTACCTCTCTGTTTAGAGGTAAACTAATATTGTTCGAACACTTTGCGTCTAGAGCATGATCGCCCTGTGGCTCCACTACTTTCACTGCAAGTTGATTACTTGTATTGACTAACCTCTTCACCTCATTTTCTATCTTCTACTTTCCTTTATAAGCATTGATCAAGTATGGTTTTAATGTTTCTATCCCTGAGCATCCTGTACTCATGTTCTCTTTGAACAAAATTGACAACTCAGTACCACAATTAGGGACTAACAAAAACTACTTCACAAATATTGAGGGGAACCAGATCACATTCAAAATTGTACATGTAATTGGCTGAAATGGAAAACTTGAATTTGCATTGGTGGGTGATTTGCATTTGAACATCCTTTTGAATCCATACCAATGGGTTAGGTTCAGGGTGTTTATCAATTTGCATCCCCAAATTGTAGACCAATTCCTCAGAAATGATGTTATTTTGGCTTCCCAAGTTAACAATGGCATTCACCACATATTTCCTGATCTGAATCCTCACATGGAAAAGATTCTCTTGTTCTTCCATGCTTGCCTTCTCCTTTCTTGGCTGTTGTGTCTTTGTTGGAGGCTGAGATTAAACCATGAGGGTTAACCTCTCATCTGCTTCATCTCCTCCTTCAATATGTTGTCCTTCCTTTTGGCTTAGAAAGGATCTTTGTTTCATTGATTTAACTCCTACTGAAGCTTCCAAAATTATTCTTCCCCCTAATATTTGTTGCAACAATTGCAATGAGGCCTACTACTGCCCTTTGAATGCATAGTGTTGGAAGTCTTCTTTCTTCCATCTTTTCACTGTGGGGTTTCTTTCTTAGGGTTCCCATTTCTAGATGTCGTTCTATATTTTGTTCCCTAACCTCAATGAATAAGTCCTTTTTGCTGGCATCATTGATTTCAAATAAACTAAGTTCTCTTCAAGTATGGCAGTGAAGGCCTCCAATATACTCCATCCAGACCCCCTCATTTTCTTATGAAATATAATAATATTCAAAATAATGGCTTGCTATAGGAATTCAGATATACAGTCTTGGAAATTCTATCTTTGTATTTTTCTGAAATAATGCCATTTGATTTGCTGCTCTTCTTCATATCCAATAGGATAGAATCAGATATGTTGCCTTCTAGACCTACACTTGCAAATATTCAATTATAACAGTAAAGATGCAAACATGGGGAAACTTGAAATTCCACCTATTTTCACCTCAGTGGACACTTCTCTCACATTATTCCATCTCTCTTATGGCACAAGGGAGATTCCCTGATTAGATTATTAAGTATGTCCTCAAAACCTTAAAACAATATCAAACTTAGCAATGCAAGGGTTTAGGATATGCAATATATCTATGGTGGTGAATTCAAGTAGATTAGTGCCTTATTCTTGGGATTATAGAGTAAAAAATATTCAATATCTTGGTGATCATAGAACATATCAACCATCAAACATGCTATGAACAAAACTGTTCTTAGTTATAAGTCTAGAGAGACAACTAAAATAGTAGAAAATGTGAATATAATTCAAACCTCAACAAGTAACAACAAAAGAAAACATATTTTTTATTAACAAACAGACCCTTGTACTCACTAAAATATTCTGATCCATGATAAACACCTACATGAGACCATAAATATATCCTTAATCATATAGTTCCAAAACTTACACAGAAAAAAGGGAAACACAGCCCTAATGACCCAAGACAGACTGAACATTGATAATGTGGAACTGTCAAGTCTACCCATGGAGAAGGATTTATGAATTAAAGCTGATAGTGTATTTTTTACATTCAACAGGCTAGAGAAGTAAGAAAGGATCCAGAGAAGCTATTTATCACAATCATAAGGGAAGAGAGTAGTGGATTATAACATTATTTCAGCCAGTAGTTAGTGTTATCATAAAGATAACAGACTTTACAATCTCCAAATTCCATGAGTTGTCGGCATCTGCTCATGACCTCATAGAAAATAGGGAAACATAGCCCACCCTCATGACTCAAGACATACCTAAGTTACCAAGATATAGATATGGATACAAATTCGCTAGATTTTTCAAAACCCAGGATCTGGATCATAGAAAGAGATAACTCCATTCCACTGCATAACAAATATATGATAAAAAATGAGAAAAAGCATGATAGCACATCTTAAGGTTGTCACAAAACTCATGGCCTCAAAATATAGTATGGCATAACTCCTTAAACAAAATCCAATGAGAATCTCTTTCAAGAAACTCATAGGATGTTCTTATCACCTGTGCATACCTCAGTACATGTATCATCTGAATCTAAGAAAAAACTACAAAACAAAATTACCATCTTTGCTCATTCAAAATAGATTTCATTGTGTCTATCTTCTACGCAACTAGGATAATAACCAAAACTCTGCCTACTTCATCTAAGCAAAGTGCAGAGTTTGTTTCATTAATTTGACAAGAGTGTGGAGACAATGACAGCTGGAATGGAAATATTAGCTGCTTTACCATACCACAACATATCAAAGGATAAAATTGAATTCACAAAGGCCTCTGCAGATTAATAAAAGAAACTAGATTCTAGAATGGAAAAATTTTATAATTAAGTTTATAACTCTGACCTCAAAATTGAGAGGAACCATCATCAGATTAAAGCTGCAACATTAGGATTCATACTAGTTGCTATATTCTCAAAGCTTCATGCTAGCTACACTTCATCAAGACTATGTTGAAAAGAGCCATTACCAAGTACTGCCATTTTCTCCAAAATAGCCACTGTAGGATCTGTTCCAAACATGATTTTATGGAATATCATCCCTAGTTCTATTATATTTAGTTTATTAACAAACTGAAGAGGATCTCCCCCATCATTATTTCCACCATCACTCAAAAATATAACTATTGGCTTCTTCTTGACCACATCAGGATGACTGGATCCCCGATAAATTATCTCTTCTTCCAGTTTCAGACTGGAAGAGTAATTTGTTCCATTTGCTACAACGTATTGAAGAAGCCTATCCACTATATATTCCTTCATCTATTTACTTTCTATAGAAAGTATTGTTGTATTTTCAAACATAACCACAGATAAAGAATCATCACTAGTATTTCTACGTCAAGTAGTAATGAATCAAACAATAGCCTTATACACACAGCCCAACCTACAATTGTGTCGAGATATAAATTTGGCCATGGTTGGTTTGATATCAGGACTGGACATTGAACTAGACTTGTCAATAACAAAAACCACATGATGTTGTATGTTCTTGGAATAGTCACAAAAGAAAAAACATGACCATCTGCAATTATGTGACCTATAGAGGATGTCATTGAGGAAGTACTTTTCACTGGAACATGCCATAATTTCTCTGTTCAGTAATACCATGACGAACTAGCACCAAATTCATTATGATCTTGTGACCTGCAAATATGGTTACACAGAGAAAACTCCTTCTGATATTCTCCAATACAGGGATCTTGAAACTGCATTTGCTTCCAATAAATCTCATGGGTAAGCTCATCTTTAGGCATATCCTCATTGGGGCCATATTTTCTTGTCTCATTCCAAGAGCCATCATAGATACATCTTGTGCAAGTATCATTCATAGGACAGTAAATCAAATGAATGTGTCCTTGACCTTGTGCTTTACAATGCATGTTACACATATCTGCCAAACCAGATTGCCCCCAAATATATTTCCTACCCTGGATATCACATTCTTCCCGATCTAATGCAAAATTAGCAGTCCTCATGTTCCCATGAATTGTATTATGGGAACTAGAATGATTGATGGGTCATTGCTTTAGAGCAGGAATAAATTGATATCCATGGATCTCCAGCCTATGCTTGGATAAACCCAGGAAAACAATATTATGTGCTAAGTTTAGTAATTTTTAGGAACTATAGGTTTTATCCAATTATGGAGTGCATTGTCCGAACTTGGACGACTTCAACAATCATTGGTAAGATTTTTTTGCTACTTCCAAATTGAAGAAGAACCTACTCATTTGATAGCACAAGGCGTTTATTTTGTAATAGGAAAAATCCTTACCTTTTGCTTTGTATTGTCACCTTCACTTGTGCACCTCAATATAATCTCTTCTTCAAAGAAAACTAGGTTAGCTGACTTCTCAGATTTTACAATGATAAACCCATTTCATCCTAGTGACTAGATGAAATTTAACCTCTACGCCAGAATAAGAAACAACATGGAAAATTATTGGAGCAATTATCGAATGCACAACACATATGGGTTGTTATCCAAAATTCACTATTATAACCAGTAAAACTTTATCAATTCAGAGTAAATCAATAAACTTACCAGGGATTTTGTAAGCAAAGAAGGTGATGTTGACGCCAGAGGTGCAGAATTCGTGGCCCGCCTCTTCAAGAGCCTCCAAGTTATCTCTAATGTTTTTTTATCCATGGCATCTATGGAAATTAAATAGAGAAATTGTAAACTCTCAATAGTGGTGAATATCCATACCAATCTCTTCAAGGGGTATTGCCAATATCCATATCCATAACCCACCAAACCCTCCTATGTTTGGCACCAACATATAGGCTATTTGGAGGGAATGAGCAGCTTGAGCAGCAATTGGCGGATGATGGTTTAGGAAAATCATCCATTGGCCATGAATGCCGAGGTGGGTGGAGAGTTGTTTGGTACAGTAGTTGGGTAGAGCTACAAATGCAAATATATATATTTGTTTCTTTATATATATATATATATATATATACATATATACATATTTATTTATTTATTTTTATTTTTATTATTATTATATAAATTATATAGATTTTTTTGTTATTGTTTTATTTTTATTATTTTATTATATAAATTATATAGATTTTTTTTGTTTTTGTTTTATTTTTATTATTTTATTATATAAATTATATTTTTTTGGTTTTTCTTTATATTTTTTGTTTTATTTTTATTATTTTATTATACAAATTATGTTAATTGGTTATATATTATATTTTTTTTAAGAATTATCATATAAGTTGTGTAGTTTTATAAATGGAGTAGTTTACGTAGTTGATGATTTGGCCCAAAAGCTGGTTGTCGTTGCCACTTCTCGTCCAAATCATCGACTCCGATCGGTACCAAAATCCGATCAGTACTCTTCGGGGCAGTGACCGATGACAACCATAGATGAGGGCCCTACATCCCATCGAGAACCAGCCATTTGAATGTGCCTCCTGCACGTAGAATTACCAAACGAATCCAATGCATGGTCAAAAAAACACGTCAACTTTGGATCTATGGGCTGAAGGTATCGTTCAACCCCTGCTCTACAATGACATCTACAACAAGTAAACCTTCTTGCAAATTTTAATAACTTCTTCTAATGTTTCCTTCAGTTTTTCTTTTGGAGCGTGTGAGGAATGTCGATGTGCAAAAACTAGTGACCTTTGCAAATAGTGGCATTGCAGGAGGGTGCTCATGGTTTTCCCAGGCTAAAAGCTCAAAATGCATATGGTTATGAGAGCATAGGATGGATATGGTGATAATTGTGAATGTAAAG
>LPNX010682720.1:2157-67753 GCA_001517045.1 Pseudotsuga menziesii | reverse complement strand
TATATAGAGAGAGAGAGAGAGAGAGAGAGAGAGCATGGGATATTGTCACAGGGAGGGATAGGGGCTTTTGTGCGAGTGATAGAGACATAGTAAGAGAATGTGGGTTGTTAAGTGATCGGGGAGGGAGAGAGGGTTGGGTTTAAGGTTAGGTGGAGTACATGAGAGAGAGTGGGGATAAGTTCAGGGTGAGTTTTTTTAATTCAGGGTAGGGGGAGGAGTAGAGTTGTGTGATATATATATATATCATGGTTGTTTAAGGGGTTAGGTATTTAGGGAGTATGATAGAAGTTAGAGAGAAATGTGGGTATAGGGTGGGATAGAGATAGATATATAGAGAGGGTGGGAGAGAGGGTGGGGGAGAGAGAGAGAGAGAGAGAGAGAGAGAGAGTTGGGGAGAAAATGAGGGAGGGTGTCCATGATTCTAAGAGGTATGGGGATGAGGTGAGTTGTGGGAGAAAAAGCGATAGAGATCACAGTCATGGTTTGGGGTTAGGGGTTTATGAAAGATTAGGGAATTTAGTTAGAAGAGTTGGTATATAGTTTGGGTATTGAGAAGGAGAAAGAAAAAGAGGCCGGGGGGTGGTAATTGATAGTGTTAGGGGGATTAAGAATGGTGTGAAATGTAACAAGGTGAAGTGATTAGTTTCATTCGAGCATATGATCAATATTTCTATCCATGAATAAATTTATAATATGTATTCCTTATAAGTAGAAAACTTGAGTTAATTTTGAGAATAATGTGGTAGATTTTAGTGTTTTCCTCAAAAGTGAATTTGGTACCAAGAGGTCAAAATAACCATATAAAATTAGTTTCCTACATGATGATATCAATAATGCTACTCATCCTCATTGAGAACAAAATATTAGTCTTGAATAAATACCATCTTATGTTTCTTAGATCCAATGAAGCATCTCCCCATATGAGGGTTGCACTTTAGCCTATGAGGGTCTTTTGCATGCACCTTTAATGGTTTCCATTTTAAATGGGTTTGGAAATTCTGGAAGAGGTGACTTGGTATTTTATTGGATCCAAGGAACTCAATGCAATGACCATAATTCAATTCCAAGGCTGATAGTTATGAAAACACACATAAAATTTTATGAAAACACATATAAATATTTTCTCATAACCTTGGAAATTTTGGATTTAGAAATTATGAAACATATTTATCCAAATATGAAATGTGGCATCAAACCAATAATTTGTTTACTACATCTCTAATTATGGATATTGTAAAACAAAAAATGATGACAATGTGCAACAAATAAACAATCAATATAGTGTGGACAATGTTGAAAAAAGTTTGGAGATGGAAATAAAATGAGAGAAATATATCATACCACATACCAAATTTATTTTGTTTTTTCTCTTATTATTTTTTAAATTTATTTAATTACCACATTTCATAACAACATTTAATGTCTATAATAGAGAACTATAAGAATAAAGGAACGAATCATGACAATGAGCACGAAATGATGGAGATGGAAAACCCACTAACAAATCTCAATATGATATCATGTAATTAACTTGAACTCTTATCGTGATCACAATATGATATCTAATGTAATTAAAAAAATAATTGATAGTACACAAATTAGAGGGATTACCTATACTGAGATGTGTAAAGAATACCTACAGTAGAATACACAAATCCTAGAAGTTGCAAAATATTGATATTATAGATTGAATAAGGCACATATCACATATCACAAAAGTTACAGACTATTGTTGATTGCATATTGAAGAATACACTCAGGTTACAAACTATGTTGATTGAATATTAGTGTTGAAGAAAAAATAAATGAGATTGTAGTCTCCAATCAAGTTGGTGCCTAATCACATCAATTTGGGGCTTGTGAAATAGGATTGATTTTCTTTCACATTGATGCATGAAGTTAGAAAGTTGGTTCTTGTGTAGAGGATTGAATTCCTTGTAGGTTGGTTCTTGTACTTAGTAAGTTGGTGCTTGCATGTGGGATTGGTGTCCAAATCACATTGGTTTCTGAGTGATTTGGTGCTCACATCTTGAATTTTGGTGTCTCATATATATGTAATCAATTTTTTATTAATATAGATATAAAAAAATAGTTTACATATTATTTGCGTATTTTTGCACTTTACTGTTGAAGTATAATTTGTTAAGTGAAAATTTTATAGTCTATGCTTTATACTGATTCACCAACTCTCTTAGTATAAATAATAGTTTCAACAATTGGTATCAAACCATGTGAAATATTGTCGCATTGACTATGTAAATCAATGTTGTACACTAATGTGGTTTCAAGCAATTACAAAGTTAAATGAAAGTTAAATATATGCGCAACTGCTTGTTAATTTAATGGAACTCATCAAGAAATATATTTTCTTGAAAGATATGACAAGATGCATGTAATCACATTAGTCAAGAAGTATTCATTAAGCGACAAAATATCATTTGTAGTCAGTTAGACACATATTTGTTGTAAATCATTCCTGACATGGCATAAAATTTGGCGTAGCAGAAATGACAAGAAGATGAAGTGAGAAGCATGAATATAGGGGGAGTCTAATACTCTGGAGGTGTCAAAACCCCAAAATTTCAAAAAAAATTAAAATTTTTAGAATACATATAATTTCAATAAATGCAGTCACTAATTGTTTGATTAGTTATCTGTTATCGAAATTTATTTATTGGTTATGTTTAGCAGTAGACAGTTCTTTTCAGTTTACTGATTTTGTTCTTTTTGCGACCATACAAAAGAGACTGTCATGTAAAAACTGGGCTTACTTAGCTTCCGAGCTAATGTAGAGAGTTCTTCCTATTTTTATAGACTACAGGTAAGAAGCTTTGGGCACTGCTTAATAAATTTTTAAAGCATTGATTATAGGATTGTCGCAAATAGTGAACTCAGTAAAGAAAATAGATACTAAACAAAATTCCAGTATTCAAGGTATAATTATTTCACTGTTTCTATTCTTTTACTTCTTGAGAGATAGAATTTAGTTCAACAGTAATGACTGCAACCATTTCCTTTCTAGTTGCAATATACTATAGTCTTCAAAAGATTAAAGAAATGTTTTACATCTAACATGGTTGTCAACTGTATGATCAAATACTTTAATTAATTCTTTACAGGTTGAAAAGTAAGATCAAGATCTATTTTTAGTTATCCATCTCACTAAACTATGTCATGTCTGAAAAAGAATACTATACAGTGTTAAAGAGCTTATGTATCCAATTCTTACTTTCATTCTTCCAAGTTTTTAAAGGTAATTACAATCTTATTGCATACTGCAATCAAATAAAAGAAGCTAGTATTAGAGGTTTAAATTTTCTTTATACTATAATTGTTTGGAGAATAATCATCTATTTACAGTCAGTAATATTATTCAAATCTCAATAGAACCCTTTCATCTTCAGAGATCTAACAGATTTTCATACAAACCTGCTAGTTTCATACTACATCATTTAAAGTAAGTAACCACTATAAATATAGACTTACTTATCATGGTTAGCTTATGTAAATAAAAAAATTATTTTTCATGACTTAATAATATTCTGGTTGGAATTATTAACAGATTGGCTTAAAGAACAATAGCCAAATCTATAATAAACTGAGTCATAGTATAAGTCTTTATACTTAACAATTCTATGGATTATCTTTAAGTTTGCCTTCTATCCTCTTTTACCATGATGGCTTCCTTAACTCCTTTGCATCAACAAGAATATACTTGGTTAAATATAAATCTACTTTGTTTGCTTAAATACTAGGGTATCAAGATAGATACTTGTATTAAGAGAATACCATTGTTCCTCGTCTTTTAAGTTATACTCTATAAGAACCTTGTCTTTTTCATTAATATAAACGTTTGATGATATCATCAAAAAATGGAAAGGAAATATGTAAAGGGTATAAGTTATAATACCAAGGTAAATATTATAATTTGCAATATAGAATAAGAACATAATCATAAGGGTCGTATGGTTTCCCATGCCCTTAATGATTACTAACAAGATTTTGTTGTGAAAAAATATTGTAGGTTTCATACTACGTGCAAATCGAGATGAGTGAACTATGGAAAACAATAAAATGATTGGAAATCATTTATGGAATCCTGAACTATACAAACGTTACCGAAATCGCATAAAAATCTACGTGATAACGTGGAACTCCCTGGTCCATTTATTTGATTGTTAAAAGTCGCAGTCAAACCCTAAATTTGTCATTCTTCTTTTGATTGTTCTGCTATGATTTTTCTTCAAGGAACTGTCATTATTGCTGTGTAACAGCCTCCCCATCATCATTCCTCCTTGAAGGTTCATCCACTTCCTGTAGAGAGGTGTTGTTGTGACATTGTTTGGGTTTTACGAAGGCTGTTGAACATACTTAGGGTTTTCTCCCTCACTGTTTTTTTGTTCAAACCATCGACTGCACTTATTCCTCCTTCGTGAGTGTTGAAGTATTCCTTGAGACAGTGTTGGATGTGTGCTGCGCAGTTAATCCTTTCCTCCCTTTCTGCAGAAGGTTTTCTTACTGGAAAAAATCATGGGTGCTTCGCAGTTAGATGGTGGTCATGCTTTACCCAAATTTTTTGGTAACAGGACTGTCAGTCCTTAAATTTATTCATTGATTTGTTTTTAATGTAAATAGATTCATTTCTAATAGTTTTTAAATGAATTCTTCTTGTTACAGGTCGAACCCTTCCTCCGTTTGGCTGTGCAAGTTTACAACAGCGGTTCAAGTTTTACGGTAAGCTGGGTTTTTAACCATGGCCGTTACTGTTTGTTTGGTCCATCTGGAACAGATTGGTTGCGTTGAAAAAACTGTCACCCTTGGGGTTTCAGTTTGCTTGTTACTTTCTTTTGTTGTCTTCTTAGTAGTTAATGAGGCCTTTGAGCCGCGTAAGGAGGCTCTAGTTCAGGCTGTAACTGTATTTTAATTCTATTGTGAGAAATTTGGAGAAGTCGTGGCTTAAGAAGTCTTTCAGACTCTTTTCTTGGTTTCACTGTAAATGCTAAGTTAATGAATAACTTGGAAAACAAAGGGGTTTGGAACCTTCGATTTTATAAATCTGATAGTTTCTTTTTGTACTTACAGGGTTAAAACCCTAACTTAAACCTGAGTTAATTAACAGTACTTTTTGGTTATCTTGTGCTTACAGTCCATTACTCAAATCTATTTATTTCTTTGTTTACTTATTATAATAATAATATTTGGGCTCAGCCGTAAAAGAAAATTTACAAGAACTTGGAAATTTGTTCTCTTAAAAAGAATATACTTCTGTAATTTATTATAATAAATGAATTAGCTCAGTAAGTCGAGCTCACTGTAACTCTATTTGTTTAATTTATATTTATGTTGAAGTACTTGAGTGACTAGTAGTTACTCTCTTTTCAAGTACAAAAATTATGTTTGAAATTGTAATATTAAAATTGGCTAGATTCCCAATATTACTGTTTCTGTACATAGTAGTTTTAATTTACATTCATTGTTTATACCATACATATAAGAAAATGAATATTTTGAAATTATAATACCTTATGTATCAATAATATTATTCTTATGATTAATAATACTTAGTTACTTTTATCTGAGAGAGTTGGAATGTTATCATTTAGTTATTATCCTGCACTATAATAAGTTTATGCTTTTATTGCAGTAAAATAGATATCTGTTATGAACAGCCTTTTAGTATAGAATTTAATTTCAGCTAAAGTCTAAATTATAACCTAATACAATGTTTCATTAAATATATATTAGATTTGTGTTACAAATGTTATATTTATTAACTGTATTCTTATTTAGTTATAAACACAAAATAAATTATTAATTATCTACTGTGTTCTTACATTTTCTATATTCTATAATATCTTATTTTACATAACCAGTTAACAAATATATGATTTATTTATAATAGAACTAATCTGATTACTGCATAGTTAGTATTTTATCATGTTAATATTTTAAGAATTATAAACTAGAGTTATATATTTTGTTTATAATTAACTAGAGAAAACAGAACTTAAGTGATTAACCTATGTACATTTATATATGTTCTTTTGTAAGATAATCTTACTAAGAACTGAAGTACCTGTAGAATGAATTCAAAATCTAGCTATTCTATCTTTCCATTTAATTCTTAGATAAAACAGTCATTAAGAATGAAAGAAAATAAACTGTAAATATATGAAGCACTTTAGGTTACTAAAAGTAACTAAATAACAAGAACTGTACAGAAAAATACTACTCTATAATTTTACTATCATTCCATTCTATATTATCATCATTTCATCCTTCTATAATTCTACCCCTGTGCTGGAGTATGGTCTGGTGAACCTAGATGTGGAAAAACACAATGGGTCTCTATTTTTCAGCAACAGATTCAATTGCTGATAAATTGAAACATTTACATTACTAAACTAGCTAACTCTTCTGTCATATAATATAAGCATAACATTCATCCATTCACACTTGTTAAAACAAAAATAGTTAAGTGACAGAACCTGTTTGAAATTTGGACAACAACAGCAATGGGAGGCCGTTCCTCCCTACCAACTCCTGGAGAGCGCTCAAACAGTGACTCCTCAGGACCCCGGAGCTTGCTCTGGTCTCCCTGGCTGGAAATAGGTGCAGCAAAGTCAGATACCAGTCTTCAAACTTAGTATTAACCCAGAACTTATCAGTAAGTTTCCCCAGCTAAAAAGCTGTAATAACCAAGTTACTACAACATTCCTCTCATAACAACTTCCTTACTGTTTTTCCCTCTTTCTTCAATGAATTTCCTGAATAACATTCACCTGAATAAATTCTCTCTAGAAAATATCTGAGCAGCCTCAGCTCTCTTCATTGATTACTTTTAAAAGATAACCTAGGTCTTTTTTGGGTTAGTTGTCATTTAATGAGCCACCTGCTCTGATCCCACTTTCTTGGGGGATCATGACCCCAAATATAGGGAAGTTTCCACCTACAACTTAGTAAGTGTTTAAGGATGCTGCCACTTGTCTTTTTCCCTCCACCTAGTTCCATCCACCAGTTTGACCAGTAACCTCTTTTTAACAGCTCTCCCATGCTGTTGTCTCTACAATTTATTTATTAATAATAAAATATTTTGAATTACATTCCACTTCTATTGACTCTGTTGAGTCATCAGTTCCTACTTAGCATTAATTTAACATAATGTCTCAGGAATATAATAAAAACAATTAACATTATTTTAAAAAATTGGGGTATGTGACATACACACCCCCTTAAAATGTAACATCATCATCGATGTTACTTATTCTTCATCCTAGGTATGCTTCCTGCATCTTACTTTCCAGTTCCCAAGTAGCCTCTTTAGGACTAAGGTGCTTCCATTGCACCTTCACCTGTCCAATGGCACGGTTCCGCAGAGTAATTTCCCTCCTCCCGAGGATATAGTCCGGTTCCACCAGAACTTCTCCTTCTGGTTCCACCTGTACAACGTTCCAATAAATCACATGAGTAGCATCATGAACATACTTTTTCAAAACAGAAATATGAAAAACATTATGCACTTTTAAGTTAGGGGGTAACGCTAGCTGATATGCAACTTAACCAATTCTGGATAAAATTTCAAACGGACCATAGTAACGTGGTGCTATTTTTGCACAACTCCCCAGTGTTAGGGAGATTTTATTTGGTCTTACCTTTATAAACACGTGCTCACCCACCTGGAACTCTTTGGGAGTTCTTTTCAAATCTGCTTGGCTTTTTTGCCGATCCTGTGCTACCTTCAAATTTTCATGCACTTGTTTTACAATCTGTTCCATTTCCTTCAATAATTCAAGTCCTAACACCAATCTATCCACTGGATTATTCCAGGAGATAGGAGTGTTGCATTTACACCCATACAAAATTTCAAATGGACTAAACTTAGCTGATGAGTGATAGTTATTATTATAAGCAAACTCTGCCAAGTGCAAGTAGTCCTCCCACTTACCTGGCTGATCCTTAACAGATCTTCCAGCACCTGATTCACTCTTCCAGTCTGTCCGTCCGTCTGAGGATGGAAAGAGGTGCTAAAATTTAGTGTTGTGTTTAATCCCTTAAACAAGGACCTCCAAAAATTCCCTGTGAATTTAGGATCCCTGTCTGAAATAATAACCTTAGGTACTCCATGTAACCTAAAAATCTGCTTTAGAAATATATCATCTATATTGGCAGCCTTGTAGGTAGTCTTGACAGGAATGAAGTGTGTTGCTTTACTTAACTTGTCAACCACCACCATAATTGAATCATTTTGATTCTGATTTCTGGGAAATCCAGTAATAAAATCCAAGCTGATTACTTCCCATTTCCAACTAGGAATAGGCAAAGGTTGCAGTAAACCAGCTGGATGTTGGTGTTCAGTTTTCACTTGTTGACAATCCAAACATCTAGCTATGTACTCAGCTATTTCAGATTTCATATTAATCTAGAAATATTCTTTTCTTAACATGGTGACAGTCTTTTGGTAGCCTGGATGTCCTGAATAAGGTGTTTTATGAACTTCATCCAGAATCAGCAACTTGACCTTAGGCACATTAGGCACATACAGTTTGTCCTTAAATAATAAAAATCCATCTTTATTTAGACTATAACCATTTATTAGACTTTCTGTAGGTTCTTCTTTAGCTGTAACTTGTAATTTTTTATAAATTTCATCCTGTTTTATCCCTTCTGTCAGCTGGTCATTTAAATCAGAAGCATAAGTGCTTATTGTTGCTATAAAATTCAGCTTTGCATTTCTTCTTAAAGCATCAGCCACCTTATTTTCTTTTCCTTTTATGTGTTGGATTTCAAAGTCGTATTCACTTAAGAAGGCTAACCACCTTGCTTGTATTGCATTTAAGTTGGGCTGATCTAAAAGGTATTTCAGACCTTTATTATCAGTCATTAAGATAAACTTTCTACCTATTAAGTGGTGTCGCCACATTTTTAAAGCATGTATAACAGCAGCAAGTTCTAAGTCATAAGTTGCATAATTCTTTTCATGGATCTTTAACTTCCTGGACTCATAGGCAATGACATGCCCATCTTGAGTCAGCACACCACCTAAACCATCATCACAAGCATCGGTGCATACCACGAAATCCTTATTAGGATCTGTTATTCTTAGAATAGGCACAGTTGTTAACAAGGTTTTTAATTTCTTAAAACTTTCTTCACATTTTAAGTTTCAATCAAATTTCTTGCCTTTCTTTTGCAAGTAAGTGATTGAATTATATATTTTCGAAAATCCTTCAATGAATCTCCGGTAATAACCGGTAATTCCCATAAATGACCTAACATTTGTTACGTCCTTTGGAACTGGCCAATCTTCGATTGCCCAAATATTTTCGGGATCGACTGAAATCCCTTCTTTAGTCACTGCGTGACCTAAGTACTGGATTTCATCTCTAAAGAAATCACACTTACTGAACTTCACAAAAAGATGTTGCTCTCACAACTCTTGTAAGACTATCCGTAAGTGTTCCTTATGTTATGCTTCATTTTTAGAATAAATTAAAATGTCATCGATAAATACGACAACAAATTTATCTAAATATTTATGTATTATATTATTCATTAGACACATAAAGACAGCTGGGGAGTTAGTAAGCCCAAATGGCATTATGACAAATTCATAATGTCCATACCTTGTTCTAGAGGTTGTCTTGAAGATGTCCTTGTCTTTAATTCTTACCTTATGATATCCTGATCTCGGGTCTAAGGCTTTGAGAACACCATAGCTCCACGCAGCTGATCAAGCAGATCATCTATGCGGGGCAACGGATATCTATTTTTAATTGTCATCTTATTTAGTTGATGGTAATCTATGCATAGTCGCATAGTTCCATCTTTCTTTTTGACAAAGATGACCGGTGCTCCCCAAGGGGACACACTAGGTCGAATGTACTTCTTATCTATTAATTCTTTTAACTATGATTTTAATTCATTAAGTTCCAAAATATTCATACGATACGGATCTTTCGAGCTAGGTACAGCACCTGGTACCAGCTCAATAGTGAAATCCAGTTCCCTCATGGGAGGTAATCCTGGAATTTCCTCCAGAAAAACATCAGTAAAATCGTTTAAAACAGGAATATCCTCTATTTTTAACTTATCTTTTTCAGATTTACTTGCCTCATATGTAATAGTTACAGCATAGGCTTTGCACCCTTTTCTAACTGCTCTTTTAAGTTGTAAGGCAGAAATATGCCTAATTACAGTTTTCCTAGGAATACCCTTAACTGTTACTGGTGGTTCATTATTATTTACGCACGTAAAGGTTTTATCAAAATAGTTTAGAACTACCTTATGCTGCTCTAACCAATCCATACCAATCAATAATTCATACGAGCCAAGTGGCAAAAAATTTAGCTTAACAGTAGTTTTAAAATCATTCATAACTAAAACACATTCTTTCACGTAACAGGTTACTTTCCTTTTTGCCCCAGTGGCTAATTGAACTAACCAGGAGCTATCAAACTTTTCAACAGTCAATTTACACTTTTCTACTATCTGAGGTGAAATGTAACTAAGACTAGCTCCTGGATCTATTAAAATGGTTACAGGGGTTTGGTTAACCATACCTTCTACTTCCACCATGGAAGTCTGATAATCAGCTTGGCGGTTCTCCAACGCTGCATTGATTCTGGGAATAGTCCTTGCAAAATATCCAACAGTCATTCATCCTGCACAGTATGAATATTGTTGTTTGGCTTTTTCCAATTTAGGCAGACCGAGGCATAGTGCGGGCCATTGCACTCCCAACACTTAACAAGCTCCTTTGTTTCAAAATTCTTAGTGAAATTCCCATGATTGCTGGAAACTTCCTTGCCTTTAAAGTTGCTGGAATTATTAGAATTATTAGAAACACCGTTTCTATTTCCCTGGAAGTTCTTACCATTAGAATGATTTCTGTTCTTATTATTCTTGAAATTCTTCTGATGTATAAATTCTTTCTTTTTAAACTTAGGCTGATTACTGTTCTTTTTATCCTTTCAGTTGGCTATACCTTCTTTCTTTTTGTTCTGTTCAAAACAGAAATTTGCCTTCCGCATGGCTTCTTCCAGAGTCTTAGGGTTATCATACTCGATTCTGTCCTTGATATGATATGGCAGACAGCTAAGAAACCGCTGTACTTTAGGTTTCTCATAAACTAAATAAGGTACATACCTCAACAAACTTAAGAATTTACTGTTTAAGTCCTTCATCGTCATGGATCCTAACTTTAACTCGTAAAATTCCTTAGCTCTTTCTTCATAATATCGTTCGGACATAAATTTCTTCTTGAAGTACCTTTTAAAAGTACTCCAATTAACCTCTTTTTCCTTGATACCATTAACTCTCTTCAGATCTTGCCACCATATGTCTGCTTTTCCAGAGAGATTATAGATTGCCATTCTTTCCTTCAACTGATTTGAATAGTTGTGTATCTGAAAACATTTCCTCATCCCGGATAACCAGGACTCTTCCTCTTCCCCTTTTTCAGTCTCTCCGTTGAAAGTTAGGGGCTTTATTTTTTTAAACTCCTCGGAAATCTCTTCATATGGCCTGTACTTTTTCTTTCTGTTATACAACTCATCCTCACTACTGTCACTAGTAGTGTAATAGCTTTGTTGTTCCCTGAATCCTTCAAATGATGAGCTGCTTTCAGCTTTAGCCAGTTTCATATTTTTAGATCCTTTCTAATGGCTAGCTTCCTCAGATTCAGATCTTTTGTTCCTTCCTTTAGTCTGAAATTTTTCCACCAAAATTTGATTTAACTCTTCTTGAGTCTTCAAAATCTTTTCATTATCCTTCTTGACTGATTCCATTTCAGTCTTCAAATCCTTTATAGTCTGCATCAGCTCTGAAGAGTGAGCAGTTACCTCTTCTAACACAGGTTCTCTGGACATTTGTCTTGTCTCGGTCTTTGGAGACTCCTCCTGTGAATATTCTCCTAGATTCTCCATCCCTGCCTGTTAGATTCAGAAAAAGAAATTTTCTGCTTCTTTACATAAAATAGAATATAGGTTAGTACATTATTTTTTTGCTATTCCGTGGAAACTGGTTGGGCCACATTCAGGCCTAGTATTTGAACCATGCTCTAATACCAAATGTCAAAACCCCAAAATTTCAAAAAAATTTAAATTTTTTAAAATACATATAATTTCAATAAATGCAGTCACTAATTGTTTGATTAGTTATCTGTTATCGAAATTTATTTATTGGTTATGTTTAGTAGTAGACAGTTCTTT
Organism: Pseudotsuga menziesii; assembly: GCA_001517045.1. Classification (NCBI taxonomy): domain Eukaryota; kingdom Viridiplantae; phylum Streptophyta; class Pinopsida; order Pinales; family Pinaceae; genus Pseudotsuga; species Pseudotsuga menziesii. The sequence continues at coordinate 55,544 of LPNX010682720.1, read as the reverse complement.
TCAGTTTATTGATTTTGTTCTTTTTGCGACCATACAAAAGAGACTGTCATGTAAAAACTGGGCTTACTTAGCTTCCGAGCTAATGCAGAGAGTTCTTCCTGTTTTTACAGACTACAGGTAAGAAGCTTTGGGCGCTTCTTAATAAATTTTTAAAGCATTGATTATAGGATTGTCGCAAACAGTGAACTCAGTAAAGAAAATAGATACTAAACAAAATTCTAGTATTCAAGGTATAATTATTTCACTGTTTCTATTCTTTTACTTCTTGAGAGATAGAATTTAGTTCAACAGTAATGATTGCAACCGTTTCCTTTCTAGTCGCAATATACTATAGTCTTCAAAAGATTAAAGAAATGTTTTACGTCTAACATGGTTGTCAATTGTATGATCAAATACTTTAATTAATTCTTTACAGGTAGAAAAGTAAGATCAAGATCTATTTTTAGTTATCCATCTCACTAAACTATGTCATGTCTGAAAAAGAATACTATACAGTGTTAAAGAGCTTATGTATCCAATTCTTACTTTCATTCTTCCAAGTTTTTTAAGGTAATTACAATCTCATTGCATACTGCATTCAAATGAAAGAAGCTAGTATTAGAGGTTTAAATTTTCTTTATACTATAATTGTTTGGAGAATAATCATCTATTTACAGTCAGTAATATTATTCAAATCTCAATAGAACCCTTTCATCTTCAGAGATCTAACAGATTTTAATACAAACCTGCTAGTTTCATACTACATCATTTAAAGTAAGTAACCACTATAAATATAGACTTACTTATCATGGTTAGCTTATGTAAATAAATAAATTATTTTTCATGACTTAATAATATTCTAGTTTGAATTATTAACAGATTGGCTTAAAGAACAATAGCCAAATCTATAATAAACTGAGTCATAGTATAAGTCTTTATACTTAACAAGTCTATGGATTATCTTTAATTTTTCCTTCTATCCTCTTTTACCATGATGGCTTCCTTAAATACTTTGCATGAACAAGAATATACTTGGTTAAATATAAATCTACTTTGGTTGCTTAAATACTAGGGTATCAAGATAGATACTTGTATTAAGAGAATACCATTGTTCCTCGTGTCTTAAGTTATACTCTATAAGAACCTTGTCATTTTCATTAATATAAACGTTTGATGATATCATCGAAAAATGGAAAGGAAATATGCAAAGGGTATAAGTTATAATACCAAGGTAAAGATTATAATTTGCAATATAGAATAAGAACATAATCATAAGGGTCGTATGGTTTCCCATGCGCTTAATGATTACTAACAAGGTTTTGTTGTGACAAAATATTGTAGGTTTCATACTACGTGCAAATCGAGATGAGTGAACTATGGAAAACAATAAAATTATTGGAAATCATTTATGGAATACTAAACTATACAAACGTTACCCAAATCACATAAAAATCTATGTGATAATGTGGCACTCCCTGGTCCATGTATTTGATTGTTAAAAGCCGCAGTCAAACCCTAACTCCGTCATTCTTCTTTTTCCTTCGGGCAGTCTCTGTTTTGCTGTGATTTTTATTCAAGGCACTGTCGTTATTGCTGTGTAACAGCCTCCCCATCGGTGTTCCTCCTTGAAGGTTCATCCAATGCCTGTAGAGAGGTGTTATTGTGAAATTGTTTGGGTTTTACGAAGGTTGTTGAACATACTTAGGGTTTTCTCCCTCGCCATTTCCTTGTTCAAAACCTCGACTGCACTTCTTCCTCCTTCATGAGTGTTGAATTATTCCTTGAGACAGTGTCCTTTATTATTTGCACATTGGTGTCCTTTATTATTGAAGTATAATTTTTTAAGTGAAAAATTTATAATATAAAATTTGTACTAATTGATACCCCCCTCTTGTTAGAATAATCATAACCCATTCCCATACTCAGGATATAAAATTTAATCATTTTGGTTAAATTCCTAGGTCCTACACTAGCTAGTTGGAATCCACTTGCTTCTGTGTGGTCAAACTTGCCTAAAATTACTATAGGATTACTTCGAAAAGATTCTAGATAATATTCTGACAACCTATCAGACTTCACATTTTATTAAGTGTGCATTCCTTCCTTATCCATAGTTCCTTTCTTTTCAGCAGCTTTTAAGGAAAAAGGTGAAAGCTAGTTTTAAGGCAACTACCTTGTTTTTGACACAACTCACCCTCCTTATTTTTCTCTTCTAAAAGCATGAGATTGTCCACTTTCCTTCACTTATCATCTAATATAAATCATTCATCCTATTCGTGACCATCTTGACATATTAGGAAGGTGTTTTATGCACCTATGGGGGATTTTGACTACTTTAATAAGCATGTTTTGTGCTGATTCAAATAAAATCCTTATTCATTCAAATATACGATGTAATTATATAGTTGTACAACCTATTTTTTCATAATTTTGGATGAGATAAACTTATTCAATAGAATTTTGTATTATGCTCCATTTACAGTCTCCATTTTGAGTGAATCTATGCATGTTTAACAAGTAATTTGGTGAGTTCAATTGATCTAAGTTTGGGCTTAATTTCCACATGGTATTAGAGCCTTGATGGCTCAATTTTTATCCTCCTCTATTTCATTTGTAGGATCGACATCACTCGCTGGGAGTGCATTCTGTCTATTCAAGGGTGTAGTTGTTGAAGAATAGATCAATCTCACCATATCATCTTGACTCCATTCAACTACTTCAAATGGAAGGCACATATGGAGATTATTATGATGATTAAAGGCCTCTACAGAGTGACCATGGAAATTGAGGCTGAGCCTAATGTAGTAGCATAGAATATTAAGTGGCACAATAAGAGAGATGAGGCTTATGGTCTTTTGTGTCTCAGCATTTCCAGGGACCTTCTTTTCCATCTTGATGGATTGACATCACCAAATGAGGTATGGGAGAAGATTCAAAATTTATTTGGAAATACAAATGAAATGAGGGGACATCAACTAGAGAATGAGCTGATTTTATTGAGTCCAAGCAACTTCAAATTCCTACAAGTCTATTTCTCCAAGTTCAACGCATTGCTTTTGTAGTTGAAACTGTGTGGTATTGAAAATAAGGATGAACAACCAGTATTTTCCATACTTTCGAATCTTGGACCTGATTAGTCGGTATTTTTTTTCAACCTTCCATGCCACCAAGTTGACAGCTCGAAACTAGAAGATTCCTTCATTGGAATATTTCATGGAATATGTTAGCATTATTTTCGTTACGAGTGAGAAAATTGAGTTTAAGTCTTGATAAAAGGATTAAAACTATGAAAGTTGTCCTAATGAAACCATGGGTTAAATTTTAAATTTAGATAAAGAAATGAAAAGGTGCTTATGGTAAATGGTGAAAAATGTGACAGCTAAATATCCTTTTTAGCGAAAAGATGAATGACGAGGAATAGATTCGTTGTCAAATGTTACAAGGAAAAAGTCAAAATTGCAATTGGTGGAAAGGGTTAACTGATAGATTATTAGAATTTGAATTCCATTAAGATATTCAAGCAGAGAGTTCTGATAATATTGAAGCAATTGAATGGAGAATGAACATACAAACTAAGCAAAACAAACCACACAGGAAATAGACAAGTATTCCTTAGGAATTTACAGTATATTCATCATAATAATATCTAGTGTTACAATAGTTTACATAGGAAAGAAATTGAATGCATGGAGTATCAATTTGAATTTCCCAAGTGGATATGGATGTAGCTAACTAAATATCTAACTCATGGTCTCTCAATCAATATCGGAGTCCAATAGATTAACTCGCAGATGTCCAACAACTCAAACAAACAGTGACAACTAGTTAACTCAGTGCAACTGAGTGTGGTAGGTGGGCAAAGGCGCCTACTCCACATGCATCCATTCATTATCCAAGCAAGACATGTTCTAGCTAACTATTTGAGAAATAAGTTAAAGTAACTGAGGGATAACTAAGATTAACTAGTACTAACTCCAACTAACTGAAGTAGGTTGGTGATAGGACTCCTAGTGGCTCCTAAAATGTAGGGATTGGTATAGGAGGCACCCAAACTGATGCATGCACATGCAGTAAGTGGCAGTTAACCTCTAGAAGTGTTCCCCACACTCCAGCAACTAGTACATGTGGCCCCATTAGGTGAAGTGGACCCAATTGTACTATTGGACCCAATTAATTAATTAAGGTTCCTAAGTTAGGAAAGATTAATCTAATAGACAGTATGGTCAAGGGAGGACTAATAATCCTAACACCCCCCCTAAATCCTAACTTGAAAAACTATGGGCCCTAGTAAAAAGACCATAGGTTTCCAAAATAAAATATAAAAGATAGTAAAAAATGCTGCTTAATACAACCTAGGAAACAGGGGAAAAATTCATGGGAACCCACCCCCCCCCCTCAAAATAAGAAGAAATACAAATTTTGAAAAAACTTGTGAAAATATTTGTTTCTACTATGCAGTAGCGATATATTGGTTCTTCTATGTAGGTGAACCCATGAATACAAAAAACATGCTTATTTCTAAAGGAATCTTCCTCTTTGGAAGAAGAACATTGTACCCAACTGAATCAGAAATATAAACAGCTGCACGGTGAAAACTGGACTGATGTAAAGCAGCTGTAATAAACTAAAGAGAGGGTAAAAGTTCTTGAGAATTCATACCATATGAGGAACACCCAAGAACCTCATATATGTCATCCTTTAACAGCAAACCATGAGTGGTAAAATCATCCCCAAGTGTTAGGATCAAGTGTACTCCAGGCGGATGCAGAATGTCTCCCTCTTTACTAGTTCTGTGAGGAGATGAGCATGTGTCCAAAGGTAGAGAATCCCTGGGACTGTGGAGAGAAAATGATTGAGCTCCATAATCTGATATATCTTTATAAATATCCAATATTTCAAAAAATATGATATCATCAAATTCATAATAAATAACTAACATCGAATCCTCAACAACAAAATTGAAAGAGACTTGCGGTGCTTGATCTGTCACACCAAAAATGATGAAACCAGTTATAAGAAATAATGAAAGATATTGAATATTGAAACCTGAATCACATATTATCAGATCAGAAAATAAATCATATCCAAAAATATTCATATCAGATCCAAAACTTTTCTCCACTGAGATGGTAGATGCACAATCTTCTCCTTCTTCAAAATTTTGATTTTCGGTGCATGTAATCTTGTAGGAATTTACTGGAAGCTATAGATTAATGAGAGTGAATAGATCACTCTTTAATATGATATTATTTCTAGAATATCACTTATATTACTAATATTCACACCAGCAACATCATTATATATAGATAAATCAAATCCCTCTACCGTTTCTGAAACAGTTATAGGTAAACTATGCACAAAATTTAAACAATTATTGGAGAATTTTTGCAAAGAATAGGAAGACTATTTTTCTTCACAAACAGAGATTTGAATGTCTTCTTCTGGATCATCCATGTGAGGAGATGATATATCAGAGATCTCATATACTTCTGGAGAAGCAAGAGAAGGAGTCACTTCATGGATACTTTCTTCCATTCGAATTGATTGTAGGGAAAAATCTACTTCTTCTTCATCTTCAAAAATTTTCTTCTATGTAGGAGAGGGCATGAAATAATCATGCTGTATTTTATCTGAACCTCTCTCAACATATGGGATTTTAGAGTCATCTCCCATTTGATTTCTAGGTCCTCATGATAGATGGAAAGTGATGAAGGATTTCATGGAAGAAACCACATGGTTCGATGCTCTAGAATCTATCACATAGGCCTTTGATAGAGAGAGGCTTGCATGCAAGAATATCTCATCTTATTTAGTCTTCTCTTCATCATCTAACATCACTGATCTTCATGGAAGAGAAATATTATTCTGAACACATAGAGCTTTCATCTATTCGAGGGTCTTCTTCATGCATGAGTATTCTTGATGAAAACCCCTCATACAGTAGGGACACTTTTTCTTTTTCTTCTTAGAGACAGAGGCCCTTTCGGAAGTTTGTTGTTTTGAATCAACTGATTTTGGCTCCTTCTTCTTTGATTTCCCCTTTGCTTGTGCTTTGGAAGAGTTAGTAACTAGGAAATATTGATCTTTGGAGGTCTTGATGACTCCCATTCGGATCAACTTGTCTTGCTCCTTGATTAAGGACTCGGAAAAAGAATCTAACGAAGGAATTTTCCAAACAAAAAATATTTCCCACTTGGAATGAAATATGGAAACAAATAAAGAATACTTAGATCCTAGTTTTCTAAGTATGGAAAGGACATTCTTCTCATCCTTCTGCTCTATTTTGCATTGTATACATTGAAGTACTAGAGACTTGAACTTAGTAAAGAATTGCTTAATAGTCTAGAAACTGCTAGGATATAAATATACCAACTCATTCTCCATAACGTATCCTTGAAGCTCATATTGTTTGTTAAACAAGCTATCAAGCTTCTCCCAGGATTCTCTGGGAGTCCTCAATCCTTCTAGGTGGAAGAGGAGATATCTGGAAATATAAGTACATAAGTACATAAGTACCCAAATGCTTCATCACAATGGTTTAGGAACTTGTTCCACTCAACCGACTGATGAGGTTCATCCTCCCATCCATGTATGATCCTGTGGTAGCCATGCTTGCGCAAGGCCAGCCGCATATCGACCTTCCAATCAAGATAATTGGAATTTGTGAGTATCCGTAGTTCAGGAGTATGTGAACTCATAATTGCTCCGATTGGAAGACTTGAAAATATTCACACAAGCTATGTAGCACCTGTCATTTCACTGCAAAAACACTAAAACACATGAACTATTAGCATAATTATTTTCCTCATCGAGGAGAAACAAGCATGAAACCCTGCTTGAGAAGGCTCCAATACCATATTATAATTTGAATTCCATTAATATACAAGCAGAGAGTTTCGATAATGTTGCAACAATTGAACGGAGAATGAACATACAAACTAAGGAAAACAATCCACACAGGAAAAAAACAAGTATTGCTCAGGAATTTACAATATATTCATCATAATAATATCCACTGTTACAATAGTTTACATTAGAAATAATTCAAATGGATGGTTATAAATTCAAATTTCCCAAGTGGATATGACTATAGCTAACTGAATCTCTAATTGGAGTCCAATAGATCAACTCCCAAATGTCCAACGACTCAAACAAACAATGGCATTTAGTTAACTCAGTGCAACTGAGTGTGGTAGGTGGGGAAAGGTGCCTACTCCACATGCATCCATGTATTATCCATGTAATACATGTGCTAGATAACTATTTGAGAACTAACTAAAAGTAACCGAGGGCTAACTGAGAATAACTAGTACTAACTCCAACTAATTGAAGTAGGTTGGTGGTGGGACTCCCAGTGGCTCCTAAAATGTAGGGATTGGTCTAGGAGGCACCCAAATTGATGCATGCACATGTAGTAAGTGGCAGTTAACCTCTAGAAGTGTTCCCGACACTCCAGTGACTGGTACATGTGGCCCCATTAGGCAAAGTGGACCCAATTGTACTAGTGGACCCAATTAATTAATTAAGGTTCCTAAGTTAGGAAAAATTAATCTAATAGACAGTATGGCCAAGGGAGGATTAATAATCCTAACACAGATTACATCTACAATGGAGGAAAAGGGAAAACAAGATTGATGGTATATATGAAATCCGTTGTGGGAATATGCATGGTAAATGATAGATTGAGAATTAGTGGGAATATTAAAGATCAAATTTGATCGATGGTGAGAATTAAAGGTAGAGAATCTCAATGGCTAATAGGTGATCCGCATAAGGAAGCTACACACTAAAATGAAAAATCAGTGTACAACGAAAATTGAAGGTGACGGTTTAAGGATGGATGGAATCAATGGTTCACAATGAAGATAAAGTAAATACATGGTGGATAAATGATCTTATAGGGGAAAATGCATAATAGAAGAGAAGGTATTGCGCAGTGGAATATAAAAAGTAAAGTTAAAAGGATCTAGGAACAACAGTCTAGGTAAGAGATAGATTATATATATGGTTAAGAAGAGCTCTGATCCCATGGCATGAACATATATTTTGAAAAATAGTTTCCTAGAGGAAAACATACCACCTTACACATTGCAGATGTAGGAGAGTTTCACTAGGAGAAAAATGGTAAGTGAAAACCATTTTTCCTAATGTCGAAACCACTATTCCAGGAATATTATAAAATGAAGGGGCATGTGTGTTAGATTTTTGAACATTAAGCTAGAATTTCATTAGGATCTTTAACTAAGAGAACAATAAGCACAACAATCAAACACAAGAGACAATGAACACAGTGTTTTTCCTTGGGGAAACCATAAATGGAGAAAACCCCACAACTTCCTCAGAGATAGAATCAACACTAAAAGTGAAACCCAAAAACAATAAGATGATCTCTCGACAGCAGTAACCTCTTTCTTTCTTGTCCCAGTGTCTTTCTCTTCCTCAACTATGCGCTACAATTGAGTGTGAGTGAGTATGTGATAAATAGAGAGGCTAGATCTCTATTTATACTAATTCTCAACTTGACTAAACCCAACTAGGGCCAACTTCACTAGGTGAGCCTAATAATCCTAGTGCCTTGGAACTACAGGGACTTTAACCCTTAGAAAATAGGAGGGTTACCTACCTTGACTTGACATGACTTGTTTACATTATAGAAACTCCCGATAGGAACCTTAGGGCATGACATGAATCAAGTACATTAAAAATACATCCCAAAATAAACATCAGGTTACAATACATAAGAAATACAAGTGAATACATTCCAAAGTTACAATTACATCAACACTCCCTCTTAACTAGGAAGGTATTCTCTCGACACAATTTATCAACACAAGTATTCTTCTATGTATCATCTAGATCATCATCGAGTCTTCGTCATCTTCACCTTCAATTCATCTCTATCTTCAAGTCACCTTCATCTTCAAGTCATATTCACCTAGATCTGGATCATCACTCAATCTGGATCATCATCATTGGATCTAGATCATCCCTCGATTTGGATCATCTCTAGAGCATCATCTCTGGATCTGGATCATCCCTCGATTTGGATCATCTCTGGAGAATCATCTATGGATCTGGATCATCCCTCAATCTGGATCATCTCTGCTGGATCATCATCATTGGATCTTCATGGGTGCTATCTCATGATTCTTCTCATCACAGGAAGTTCTACAGAGCTATCCCTTTTTCATGTTGGTTGTAGGCCTAGCCTCCATGTAGGTCTTCTTTAGAACTTATATCTGACCCTAAGTCAGAATGGCCCACCCAACACTTATATCTGATCATGTAGGAACCGATCCTACAACCATATCAGAAAGGCATGCCCAATACTCACATCTGACCATGTGGGAACACCTCCCACAACCTTGTTAGAAAGTCCTATCACTCACATCTGTCAACCAATGTCGAAAAGGATCAGCACTTACACTTGGCCATGTGAGGAACCAATCCTCCATGCTGAAAGGATCTGCACTTACATATGATAACCAATGTTAGAAGGGATCATCACTTATATTTGACCATGCAAGGAACCAATCCTTCATGCCGAAAGGGATCTGCACTTACATATGAAAACCAATGTCAGAAGGGCTTGCACTCACATCTGATCATGTAGGAACCAATCCTACAGTCATATCATAATGGCCCCTAGTCTCGAACTAAGCTACCTAGTAACTGACCAGGTGCCTCCATTCCAAGAATGGAATTCAACGCTTACATCTGATCATGTAGGAACCAATCCTATAGTCACATCAGAATGGCTTAGCAATCACATTTGACATGGAAGGAACCAATCCTCTCACCATGAGAGAATGGCTCAACCCTTACATATGACCATGGAAGGAACCAATCCTCTCACCATGTCAGAATGGCTCTGGGTCTGATCATTTCCCCTTGGAGGAAATCTCAATCTGGAGAACACCGAGATTCTCCCTAAAGTACTCAAACTTCACCCTAGATAATGGCTTTGTCAACACATTAGCTATCTGTTCCTCCATCACAACATACTGGAGCTTCACTGCTCCCCTCTGCACCATATCCCTGATATAGTGATACTTGATCTCGATATGCTTTGATTTGTCATGGAACACTGGATTCTCTGAAAACTTCATGCAACTCCAGTTGTCATAATGTATACAAGTAGCATCCATCTGTAGATCAAATAAATCAGACAGTAGCTTCCTCAGCCATACTGCCTCACAACTAGTTGAACAAGCTATGACATACTCTGCTTCAGCTGTACTCAATGCCACACATGATTGCTTCCTACTAAACCAAGAGATCACACCTGATCCCATACTGAATTAACATCCTGAAGTTCTCTTCTTATTGATGGAACTGCTTGCCTAATTTGAATCAACATAACCCTCTAGGTTAATATTCTGATTCACCTCATACTTGAGCCCATAGTCAATTGTACCCCTCAGGTACCTCAGAATATGCTTTGCAGCAATCAAGTGAACATGTCTCGGATATATCAATAACTGGATCAAGGTGTTCACAACAAAGCAAATGTCTAGTCTCGTGTTTGTTAGGTACATTAAGGACCTAATCATCTGTCGATACATCGTAGCATCAACAGTCTCTGATGAAGCATCACTCAATAGCTTTAGGTTCAATGCCATAGGTGTGGTCATGGCCTTGCAGTCCATCATCCCAAACCTCTTTAGGATCTCTACTGCATACTTCCCTTGTCCGAGGGAGATTCCATCCGCATTCTGGCACACTTTCATACCTAGAAAATAATGCATCATACCCAAGTCCTTCATTTCAAACTCGGCAGTAAGCTTTTTCTTTGTATCAGCAATCAACCCATCCATACCTGTTGCAAATAGATCATATACATACAGTAGGAGCATCACTGGGTTCCATCTTCAACCTTGTAGTAAAGGTTGGAATCTGCTTTACTCTTGGTAAAGCCCAAACTGGATAGAAAGATGTCAATTCTGTCGCACCATGTCCTGGGTGCTTATTTCAAACTATACAGGGTTTTCTTCAATTTGCACACATGAGACTCCCTGTCATGTGTCTCAAAACCAAGTGGCTATTCTACGTACACTTCCTATTCCACTACACCATTCAAGAAAGCAGTCTTGACATCCATTTGGTGTATCTTTCATTTAATCACTGTAGCCAGAGAAAGTACTAATCTAATGGAAGTGTATCTAGCTACAGGTGCAAAGGTTTCTTCATAATCTATTCCTTCTTTCTATGAGAAACCACAAGCCACGAATCTTTCCTTATATTTCTCTATGCTACCATCTGCAGCATGCTTGATCTTGTAGATCCATTTGGAAGTTACAACTGACTTCCCTTTTCTAGTCTTGGGACAACATCCCAAACATCGTTCTTCATGATCGATTGATACTCTTTGATCATAGCATCCTTCCATTCTTTCCGTTCTGTCGCTTCTTCATAATTGGAAGGTTCTTCATTGATAAAGTCACATAGTAAAGCTACATATCAAGAGTAGGATTTGGTTCTCTTTCTTTCTTTGTGATTTTCTTCTAGAGCCCCATATCTTTCCACACCTTGGATAATTTATCATACCCAAGAAGGATTCCTCTTGTAAGGATTATTCTCCTAAGGTGGATCTATAGGTCTTTGTGGTTCTTCAAATTCTTGATCTTCTTATTGAGTTTCTTCATTCATGGTTGTATCATGAATTCTAGGTGCTTCTGCTTCTTCAAGTTCTTTAGCAGGTCTCTTTCTGAATTTGTTGTAAGCTGAGTCTTCATCAAATGTTACATCCCTGCTGATGTCGATCTTCCTTAATCCTGGGAAGTATATTCTATAAGCCTTCGAGCTTTCAGAGTATCCCACAAATATACCCTTCTTTCCTGAAGGATCTAGTTTTGTTCTCTTCTCTTTTGGAATGTGTATGTAAACTGGATAGCCAAATATTCTTAGATGTTTGACTTCTAGTTTCTTGTTAGAAAATACTTCTTCAGGTGTCTTGTTCTCAAGTACTTTGTGTGGAGTATGGTTCTGTACATACACCGTTGTTCTGGCAGCTTCTTCCCATAGATGCATAGGAACATCTTGATCATGAAGCATTGCTCTTGCAGCTTCCATGATAGTTCTATTCTTCCTTTCTACAACCCCATTCTGTTGTGGATTATATGGAGTATATAACTCCCTCTTAATCCTTGATTCTTTGCATAATTTTTTGAATTCATTTGATGTGAATTCTCCGCCATTATCTGATCGAAAGGTCTTGATCTTATTTTCTTTGTGGTTCTCAATCAAGGCTTTAAATTCCTTGAACTTGCTAAAAACTTCATCTTTGTTCTTCATGAAGTAAATCCACATCTTCCTAGAAAAGTATTCAATGAAAGAAACATAGTATACATACCCGCTTAGTGAACTTGATGACATTGGTCTGCATACATCGGAGTGGATGATTTCCAAGATTCCTTTTGCCTTTATCTCACTACTTGGAAATGTCTTCTTTTTATTCTTTCCTTTTGCACATCCTTTGCAGACCCCTTCATGTTTTGCTTGAATTTCTAGAAGACCTTCAACAACTTTGCTTGCAAGTGGTAGTGCTCTGTAATGCACATGTACAAGCCTTCTATGCCAAAGTTCATTTGGCTCTACTGTGTCATGGACCAAAGCTTGTTTTGGATGGCCCTTCAATTTGTATAATCCTCCTTCTTGTTCTCCAATCACTATTGCATTGTCAATAGTCTTTCCTCTTGACCACATGAGGACTTGGCCATCTACAAATGCAACCCTCATGCCTTTTGCATCCAGTGCCAATATGGATAGAAGATTCTTCTTTAGTCCTACTACAAACAAGACATCCTTCATCTTCATAGACTTTCCCGAGTCTAGTTTGTAGGAGGATTCACCACTAGCTTTTATGGGATATTGGTAGTCATCCCCAAGTTTCACCTTATCGGGTGAATTATTTTTGGATATTTTCTCAAAGGATCCCTTGAAACCTGTCATGTGTTTGGAATCCCCACCTTCAATAAGACAATCTTTGCTTCCATGAGTGACAGTTCCCGTGAGAGTGGATATCAGAACATATTCATCTTCACTTTCTTGTTTTACTTTCTTCTTGGGAGGATCATCATCCTTAGTAGTGTGAGCATGATGTCTTCTTTTGGATTTCTTCTTCTTCTTGCATCCATTCTTATTCATGGGACAATTTCTAGCAAAGTGTCCTATTTCATCGCATGTATAACATCTGAGTTTGGATGGATCCCTTCTTACAGGATTGTTTTTATGATGAGAATTCTTACCTTAGTGATGATGATTTTCCCTTCTTTCTTTCCTGGAGTGTACTATGACAGCTTGATCTTCACTTCCCATTTTCTCTTCTCGAGCTGCTATCTGAGCTTCTTCTTGTGAACATTCTTCCCATAGTCTACTGAACTTGAATAACTTCTTCCTAGCACAGATTCCTTGGATGAAAGAATCTTATGACCTAGGAAGACCATTCAAGGTTGTCATCACAATTTTTTCATTCTCCACTTCTTCATCTACTGCTTCCAGCTGCTCTTTGATATTGGAGACCCTTGTGAAGTATGACTAGATGGTCTCCTCATTCTGGATCTTTACATTCTTCAACTGGTTCCTTAGAGTCATATTCCGATTGATGTTCTTCCCTTCAAACAATTTGGTTAGGGCATCAAACATGGCTTTAGGTGTCTTGAGGGAGGACACCTATGGTATGAGGTGATCCTTGATAGAATCAGCAATGATCCTCTTTTCCATAACTAACTTCTTCTTATGTAAGGCCTTGGCCTCATCTCCCTCTGGAACTGGAACCTCCTCACTCATATAAGAGTCCAACTCATTTTCTTCCATGACCAGAGAGATCCTATACTTCCAAGCTCAGAAGTTATCAGCTCCCTCAATATTTTCATCAAGCTTGGTATGATGAGACATCTTAACTGAGAACCTCAAATGGAAATACAAAATATTTAGATCTTACTAGGTCAAGATGTCGGATATGGATTTGGAGCTGAAATCCTACAGTGTTGGTTCAGGAGCAGATTAGGGTTTTGATTTTCTAGAGTTATGTCCAACCAAATGATTTGAATTTGATCCCTAACATCGATTTTGGGGAGGATATCAATCCAGGCCTGGTCTCACTGAAAAATTCCACTTATGTGAAAAGCCCTAATTTTCGGTAGGAGTGTCAGGTCCAAAACTGAAAAACCTCATAATTGGATTTTGCTTCGACACAAATATGCGCCCTGGGGAGGAGAGTTATTCCACCGTTCTTTTGCTAAAAATATATGGAGAGAGATCCACAAAGTAGGAAGCCCTAATTCCTGCAGCTGCACAATTTCTTCTTCTCAGGTTAGATCTGATCCCATGTTAGATTTTTAAAGATTAAGCTAGCATTTCATTAGGATATTTAACTGAGAGAACAACAAGAACAACAATCAAACACAAGAGACAATGAACATAGTGTTTTTCCTCAAGGAAACCATAAATGGAGAAAACCCCGTGACTTCCTCAGAGATAGAATCAACACCAAAAGTGAAACCCAAAAATAGTAAGATGATCTCCCGACAGCAGTAACCTCTTTCTTCCTTTCCCTAGTGTCTTTCTCTTCCTCACCTATGCGCTACAACTAAGTGTGAGTGAGTGTGTGATAAATAGAGAAGCTAGCTCTTTATTTATACTAATTCCCGACTTGACTAAACCCAACTAGGGCTGACTTCACTAGGTGATTCTAATAACCCTAGTGCCCTAGAACAATGAGGAATTTAACCCTTAGACAATAGGAGGGTTACCCACCTTGACTTGACATGACTTGTTTACATTATATAAACTCCTAATAGGAACCTTAGGGCATGGCATGACTCAAGTACATTACAAATACATCCCGGAATAAACATCGCGTTACAATACATAATAAATACAAGTGAATACATTCCGAAGTTACAATTACATCAACAACGTGTTTCGAAGTTATATGTATTTTTGTGCATTGGAAGAAGAAATCATCTCTTCATGGATGAATCCAGGTCAGAAAGCTACCTTTTCGGCCATCAATTAGCTAGGTAGCCCACACTTTCACCTGCTTTGTAATATTTGAAAATGGATAGCGAAGGTGAAGCCAAAACATAGGCCTTAGAGTTTCATAAAATGGAAGAGGTTTTAGAGTATAGGGATGGAGAAATTTTTTATACTATTTTGTCCTTTGGCCTAGTCCACCAATTAAAATCCAAGATAGAAGCCTTTAAATACCAAGGCACCGACTTGCCCAGTGTATATTAGTCCCATTTCCATTTTTTCTTCCCAGAACAAACGCTGAATTTTCCCTATTTCATCGACTAGTGTGCGTCGAATTAATCTTCTTCTAAGAGAGTAATAATGGATGTTTCTAGGACCAAAATACTCTGCCTATGAACTCCCCTATTTTTTGATATTCCCTTACCATCCCTCTTTCATTCTCCCTGAGTAGAGAGGAGTTTGTAGAAGAAGACCTAGTTCAACAATTTAGACATGTTGCAATTGAATAAAAACAACCCTTTTTCTCTAAATGTTTTAGGACTAACGTTTCCCTTACAAACCAGCCATTTCCCTTGGATATCATCCTGTTCAATGAAGAATCCAAATTAGTTATCTCAATTCTAAGTCTTTTTTTGAGGTTTAGACATAGATAGGTTTGTCCCAAAATTGTTAATGAGTTTTGTATTCAAAATGAGTAGGAGTCAATCAGAAGAGGAGTTTCATCTACTTACTTTCCTTCAAAATGATTAATTTCTAGCTGAGAGAATCCATTCTCTGTTAGTGAATTTCCACAACACCAGACATTTCAGATTTCAATCATACCTGGTCAGAATATTTCTATTTTTCAATGAAGAAAATTTGCAACTTCCAGAAATGATACTTACTGCAGAGATTAATAAATATTTTTTTAAATAGATGAATATTTTGATGGAAGAGATCTATAGGGTAAATTATGAGTGCTAACATTTTGGTGTTGTTTCTAGAGAGCAAAAGTTCAAATTTTCCCTGGGAATAATGACAGTATTTTTCAAGAAAAAAAATTTCTGTGGAAAAACAAGAGTTTTTGCATCTAAAATTGGTTGTGTTTTTTCCCCTAGAGACTTCACATTATTTTTCAAAAAAGTGTTTCAAATCCAACATCCTGTATTTCACGAGAGTGCATACTATAGGTAACCCTAATTCTGAACCTTTATATAGAGTGGAATATCCATAAATTTTAATTAGGAGAAGAAGAGAAAAAAAACAAGAAGGTACTTCTCAAATAGAAAGATCATTTTCTCAAACTCAAGAAGAATTTCTTAGCTTTCAATATTTTGATCTGGAAACAAATATTGAACAGTATTTTTCAAGGTCTAAGTCTGAATCAGATTTAAAACAAGTTGTAATCAATACAAATAGACTTCAATCTTATCTTCTAGATTCACTTTGGAAAATTCTCTAGAATACTGTAAAAAGAGAAGAAGGAAATCCAATAATCCAAAATATTCAACTAGGCTAGTTTCTAGTAATGTTCAAAATCCTCCTGTTGCTCATAACTCCTCTAGAGTCATGGTTTCTAGGTTTGCTCCACTTTCCTTTCCTGTTGTTTGACATGACCTTCCACATAGTTACTCTAAGAGGATTACATTATTTGATGGGGAGGGAAATTTTACAGTTAGATAGCATATGGATATATTTGATGATTTGATTGAATTAGAAGAGGTGGATTATGATGATGCAAAAATAATATTTTTTGCACAAATTTTATCAGGGGAAGCAAAGAGGTGGTTTAAAAATCTTTCTGCAAGATCTATCATTATTTTTTAGGGTTTTCAAACTCTTTTTCTAGATAGGTGGGAGGATAAGAAAATTCCTTTCCAAATATTACCCCAATACAACAATCTAAAGAAATGGAATTTTGAGTCTTTGCATGAATTTTCAAGAAAATTTATGAGGGTTTGTAATTTAATACCAACTAATATTAAACCTCTTGTAGGAGCTGCAAAATTACACTACGCTGATTCATTTGACAATGATTTTGCTTTGTTGTTGAGGGAGAGAAAATATGCCAATATGCATTCTATGTTTAAATATGATTTGGAGGTGGAATCTAACTTAATGGATTTTGGAAAAATGAGACAAAGAGTGGAGGTATATAGGAGAAAAACCACGGAAGAAAATCAAGCAACCACTTCTTCACCTACATATACAAATTTGATATAATGATGAAAACTATGGAGAGGTTTATGGATATATTAACATTGTATTATAGGCCTTCTAATAGATATCAAGGCTGAGTCACAAATCAGAAATACTAACTTTGGAAGACCTCCTCCCTCTCATATTAAACATAGAGAGTAACGAAATCCAAGAAATGATGAGGACCAACAGACAAGACCACCTTTTATAGAGAATTTTATAGATGAGGAAGAATAAAATGATCCCATGGACAATCAGATACACCATTTTGATGATATAGATTATAAAATTTACCTCACAGAAGAAGAACATAATTTTTTTTCTTAGGAATATGAGTGTAATACTTTTGAGTCAGAGGAAAAACAATACCAAAAAAGATATAAAAATTCTATGAATGATCTCTAGAGAAATTTTAAATTGAGAAGTAGATATGTAGTTATAAATAAAGGAAGGATTATTCCAAATCAACCTTCTAGTAGTCAAAAAAATAAGGAAAAACACAAAAAAAACAAAGAGAGAACATTGTACAAAAAGTTCCAAAAAATAAAAAGGACATATCAAAAGAAAACAAAAAACAAATGCAAATATAAAGTGATAGAACAGTGTGATAGAACAGTCTCCTCTTTCAATCCGCAAAATGAAATATCTAAGATAAAAATTCTCATCCCTTTCAATGAGCTATTGAAGAATAATGAATATAGAGAGAAGATTACCAGAATGGTCAAAATAGATGCAGAATGCCATCCTCACACATTAGAGTTAACAGATGATGCCCCAACTATAGTTCTTGGGAATAGAAGATACAGATGAAGAAGATTCCCCACCTTTCTATGTTAGTCTCAATGTTCATGACATAATTCTACACAATTCCATGTTGGATTTTGGTGCATCACACAACCTCATGCCAAGAGTGGTGGTAGAAAGTTTGGGATTAGAAATCACGATACCTTACAAATATTTATTCTCTTTTGATTCTAGAAAGGTTAAGTTTTTAGGGCTCATTAAGGACTTGGTAGTTACTCTTTCACAGATTCCTTCCAAGAGTATTATTATGGATATAGTGGTGGTTGATATTCCTCCTAAGTTTGGTATGATTTTATCTAGGTATTGGGCCTCAAAATTGAAAGGAAAATTATAGATGGATATGTCTTATGCAACGATTCCATTGTTTGGTCAACATAGAAAATTATATAGAGAAAATTGATTAGCATATCTAGTAAGTAGTCAAGAGAAACCTGATAATCATCCCATATATGTTGTTCATATTGATTTGGGGTCTTCAATTTTCTATATTGATTTCCATTATGAGGATAATTTACCTATTGAAGAAGACCTGACAATAGTAACTGAACTGAAGGGAGACAAAGAATTTGTTAAAATACAGGAGGCCTTGGAAGATAAACATAGAGATGAAGGGGTATGGTCTATGTATTTTGATGGATCAATAAGTAAGGAAGGAGCTGGATCAAGTGTCTGGGTAATTTCTCCAGAAAAAGATTCTAAGGTGTAATCTTTTAAATTGACATTTGAATGTACATATAATGTTGTATAGAATGAAGCTTTGATATTAGGATTGAATGAATTGAAATAATTAAAAGAAAAAAGAATAGATGTCTACGGGGATCCAGAATTGGTTATAAATTAGGTGAATGGAAGTTACCATACTAAGCATCCTAGAATGAGAGATTACAAAAATGAATTTTGGGATATGCTTGGAATTTTTTTTAGTGAACATAGAGTGATCGTAATTCTGAGTATTGAAAATATGATAGTTGATTCTTTGGCCACTGCTGCTAGAAACTTTAAGATTCCCATCTATTTAAATAAAAAGTATAATATTGAATTTGTAAATAAACCTTCCATCCTTGACAATTATAAATATTGGAAAGTTTTTTAGGATGATTTATAAATAAAGAGATTTTTAGAAATGTTTGATGAGTTTTCCAATACAGTTGAAGATAAGGAAAATCAAAATTTGGAAAATTTTTTAGATGATGGGGAATTTGTAGAAGAAGGTGAGGGACAAAAAAAATTAAAGAATATGATTGGAGGGAAGGATATTATTCAACTAAAGAGTAATTTTATTCCCAAAGACCTTATACCATTAGAAAAGTTATTTTTTCAGAATGATGTGGCTAAAAACCCTACAGTACAACATAATGAGGAAGATATTCAAGATAATAATATTGGTACATAAGAGAATCCCAGGATAATAAAACTTTCAAATAAATTGCCTATAAATGAAAAAGAAAAATATATTGGTTTAATGAAGAATTTTTCTAATGTCTTTGTTTGGAGTTATGAGGATTTAAAGGAGTATGGCACTTCTATTATACAACATACCATCCTAGTGAAACTAGGAGAAAAACCTTTCAAACGGAAACTTAGAAGAATAAATCCCATGTTACTCCCTCTAACTGAGAAGGAAATAAATAAGTTGTTCAATGCAAAAATCATAACCACTCTTATATTTTTATAATGGGTGGATAATTAGTGTCTCTTAGGAAAAAGAATGGAGAAATAAGGTTGTGTGTGGATTTCAGAAATCTCAATAAAGTCTCCTTAAAAGTTAATGAGTATCTACCTAAAATGGAACATATCTTGCAGAAGGTGGTTAGTGCAGAAAAAATTTCCATAATGGATGGGTTTTCAGGTTATAATAAAATAAAGGTCCACCTTGAAGATCAGGAAAATATAACATTTACTACACTATGGGTAACCTTTATGTATGCTAATATTCCATCTTGGTTAATGAATGCAGGATCAACTTTTCAGAGGGAAATGGATATATATTTTGCTAAAGAGAAAGATAAATTTGTTGTGGTTTACATGGATGATATTAGCTTTTTCTCTAAATATGACAGGGATCATATAAAGAATTTGGAACAGGTATTTTTAAAGTGCAGAAAATTTGGTATTTCCTTAAATCCTAGGAAATCAAATTTTTCTATGCAGGAGGAAAATATTTTGGGTCATATCATTTCTAAGGATGGAATAAGAATTGATCGTGATAGGGTAAAGGAAATTATGGAAGTGGAGTTACCGAGGAGTAAAAATGAAGTTCATACATTTATTAGTCAAGTTAAATTTTTGAGGAGATTTATTCTTAGTTTTGTAGAAATTTTGAGGAGTGTCACCAACATGCTGAGAAATGATTCTGACATCAAATGAACTGTTGAAGCAAAAAAATATTTTACTAATATTAATAAGGAAATAACTGAAGCACCAGTTTTAGTTAGTCCTAATATTTTAAAATATTTTATAGTTTTCTCTTTTTATTTTGATCATACTGTAGCTGGAGTGTTGTTACAGAAAAATCAACATAATACAGAACAACCCATTGCCTTTTTTAGTAAAATTTTGAGGGATGTGGAACTCAAGTATGATATAATGGAGAAGCAAGTCTATCCATTAATTAAGTATTTGAAAGATTTCAAGGTTTATATTCTTCACTCTCATGTTATTGCTTATGTTCCTAATAATGTTGCAAAAAATATCCTCACTCAGCCCGATCCAAAAGGGAAGAGAGAAAAGTGGATTGCAGTTTTGTTAGAATATGATTTGGAAATCAAGCCCACCAAATTGGTGAAAGGATATGGGTTGGATAAGTTGATGACATAGGCCAATTGTGAATATTTGCAACTAAATTTATTTTCAAATACTTCAAGGGGTATGGATTTGGGGCTACAGGTAAGAACATATCTTTCTTTATCTCCTTGGTACATTGTCATTGTGTATGTTTTGCAAAATTTACAAGCACCTCCAGGATTGAGTCAAACCATAGCTAGGTCTTTGAAATTGAAATCATATAAATTTTGTATTTTGAACCAATATTTGTATTGGAAGGATCCAGGGGGCATCCTGTTAAATTTTTATTGGAAAATGAGGCCCAACAGATTATGAAGGAATTTCACCTGGCAGTATGTGGAGAACATCATTCTTGGAAAGTGACTACTAATAAAATATTGAGAGTTGTTTTTTATTGGCCCACAATTTTTTCTAATGTGTATAAATAGGTCACAACGTGCCATGAGTGCCAAATTTTTATGGGAAGAGAAATTTAATTCCATTACCACTTAACCCTATTTTAGTAGAGGCACCATTCCAACTGTAGGGTTTGGATTTTATTGGTGAGATAAATCCAAATTATTCTGGTCAACACAAGTGGATCCTGACTGTAACTAATTACTTTACCAAATGGATTGAAGCAATAGCAACTAGAAGAGTAATTGATGTTGTCATCATTAATTTTCTGGAGAATAATATCTTGTTAAGATTTGGATGACCTAGAAGACTTGTAATTGACAATGCACAAGATTTTAAGTCAAATAAAAGGATAAATTTATGTCACAAGTACCACATTATCTTGAATCATTCAACTTCATATTATCCTCAAGGGAATAGGCTCACTGAATCCTCAAATAAAAGTCTGGTGAGGATAATAAATAAAATTTTGGAGGAGAATAAAAGAGCATGGCATACTATGCTGAAATATGCCTTATGGGAAGACATGATAAGTAACAAAAGAGCTATTGGTATGTCACCCTTTCAAGTGGTATATGGATTAGAAGTGATTTTTATAGTTTCTTTGGGTTTATCAGTGATGAAATTGTTACAGGAGAAAGATGAAGAACCCAATCATATGCAAAGGAGAATAAACCAGATAAATGAATTGAGAGGCAAAGCTTATGACAAGGTGCAGGTTCATTAAGAAAAAATGAAAAATAATTTTGACAGGAGGTTAAAAGAGGAACAAATCTAGGCTTATGATTTGGTATTGAAATGGGATGCAATAAGAGAAGATAATCATGGAAAAATTGATTATTTATGGAAGGGTCCATATAGTGTTGCTGTATACAGGGGAGATAATTTATTTATTTTGCAACATCAAAATGGGGTTCAACTTAAAGGGGGAATTGTTAATGGAAGATTCATGAAACATTATTTGTCTTGAGGATAGAGGTACTATTTATATTAGTTATATATATTTATTTTTATGGAAAGATGAGTACAAATGGCAGGTTGAAGGTTTTGAAGGCCAAAGAGAAGGCCCTAAGATATGAGGTTTTCCATTTTCCTTAGTTAAAAAAAATAGAGAATAATAAAGGCACTGGTCTATGGGTTCTTTGCTACCTCATAGGAAGGATAGAATCCCCACTTAGAGCCATCTATTAGCATAATTTTCATTATAGGTGATAAAAATGAGTTTAAGTCCTAATAGAAGGCTTAAAACTATGAAAGTTGTCCTAATGAAACCATGGGTTAAAATTTAAAGGTAGCTAAAGCAATTAAAAGGAACTTGTGCTAAATGGTGAAGAATATAATAGCTAAATATATTTTTAGCGAAAATATCAATGGGGAGGAATAGATCCACTGTCAAAAGTTACAAGGAAAAAGTGAAAATGGTGATTGGTGAAAAGGGTTAACCGACATATTACATCTACAGTGGAGGAAAAGGGAAAAGAGGATTGATGGTATATATGAAATCCATTGTGGAAAGATGCATGGTAAAAGACAAAGTGAATTAGAATAAATATTAGATATCATCTTTGATCGACGGTGAGAATTATAGGTAGAGAATATTAATGACTAATAGGTGATCTGTCAAAGGAAGCTGTGTACTAAAATGAAAAATAAGTGGAAAATGAAAAATAAAGGTGACGATTAAAGGATGGATGGAATCAATGGTTCACAATGAATATCAAGTAATTCCACGATGTATAGATGATCCACTAGGGTAAAATGAACGATACAAGAGAAGATATTGTGCAACGGAATATAAAAAGTAAAGTTAAAAGGATCTAGTATCAATGCTCTAGGTAAGAGATGGATTAGATATATGGATAAGAAGAGATCCACTCCCATGACATGCATGTATATTTAAAAATAATTTCCCCAGTAAAAAACATACCACCTTACACATGGAAGATATAGGATAATTACACTAGGAGAAAAATGGTAAGTGAAAACCATTTTTCCTAATGCAAAAACCACTATTCTAGGAATATTATAAAAGGAAGGGGCACATGTTTAGAATTTTTGTATTTTTATGCATTGGAAGAAGAAAGAATCTCTACGTGGATGAATCCAGGTCAGACAATTACCTTTCCATCCATCAATTATCCAGGTAGGTCATGTTTTCACTAGATTAGTAATATTTGAAAATGGATAGTGGAGGTGAAACTGAAACACAAACCTTAGAGTTTCAGAAACTAGAGGAGGTTTTTGAGGATAGGGATGGAGATATTTTTGATAATATTATGTCCTTTGGTTTAGTACACTAGTTAAAATTCAAGCTAGAATAATTTAAATACTAAGGAACCAACCTGCACAGTGTATATCAGTCCGATTTTCATTTTTTCTACCCATAACAAACCCTAAATTTTTCAGATTTCGTTGACTAGTGTGCATCAAATTACTCTTCTTTTGAGAGAGTAATAATGTATGTTTCTAGGAAAAAAATACTCTGCCATGTGAAAGCCCTTATTGTCCAAGATTCCCTTGTCGTCCCTCTTTCATTCACACTGTGTAGAGAGGAGTTTATAGAAGAAGACCTAGTTCAACAATTTAGACATGTTGCAATTGAAGAAAAATAACCCTTTTCTCTAAATTCTTTAGGACTGATGTTTCCCTTACAAACCAATATTTTTGCTTTGATATCATATTGTTCAATGAATAATCCAAATTAGTTACTTCAATGTTTAGTTATTTTTTAGGTTTAGACATATATAGGTTTTTCCCATAATTGATAATGAGTTTTCTATTAAAAATGAGTAGGTTCCAATCAGAAGAACAATCTCGTCATCTTACTTGCCTTAAAAATGATGAATTCCTAGATGAGAGAATCCACTCTAAGTTAGTGAATTTCCATAGCATTATACATTTTAGATTTCAATCATACATGGTCATAATGTTTGTATTTTTCAATGAAGAAAATATGCAACTTCCAGAAATGATACTTACTGCAGAGATCAATAATGATTTTTTCAAATACATGAACATTTTGATGGCAAAGATCTATAAGGTAAATTCTGATTACTAACAGAATCCTTGACTCAGGAGAAAGACAAATTGGTCATGATGGGAACCATCAAACCTTCCAACTATCAAGATTTGGTTGCTAGAGATTCAAAGGTGGATTCTAAAGGAAAGAAGAAGGCTAAGAAGTCTCCTAATCAAAAGGGAGATAAGTCCAAGTCTCATGAAGAGTCCTCAAAATCTGAGAAGAAGAAACGTAAAGGTGAAATGAACAAGTGTGCATACTTTCGTAAGGGATTTCATTCTAAGAGTTCTTGCATGAAGAAACAAATCGATATGTTGACTCAAATCCTGAAAAAACACAACAACTCTTTTCATGAAGGCACAAAGAAGAAGGAAGTAAATTCAAGTTTTGAAGACAAGGAGAAATTTCATGCCCTGGTTGCAAGCACTGTAATATATCCTTCCTTTACCATCAATTATGGAGCTTTAAGGAACATGGATTTGATAAGGTATTCCTTCTCCTCTCTTAATGATTCGAATGGTTCAAATATTTTTTTTTGGGAGACAACTCTGAAACTGGAAGTAAGGGAAAGGGTAGAATAGATCTTAACCATGGTTCCTTTAATAATGTTTTGTATGTCCCATGTTTTTCTACTAATCTCTTTCCACGCTATCAGACGATCCACATTGGGTCTCCTAAGAAGGTATTTTTACTCCCAATGATGCTGAAATATCTTATATTTTTAATGGTAGATTCATTGCTAAAGGTTTTGTTGATCACAGTTCGAAAATGTACAAGTTATCACACTTCATTCCCTTCTCAAACCCCTGTGCTCTCCTCACTCATGCTAATGAAGCTAGGAATATTTGGAATGAGAGGTTGGCCATCTAAATTAAAAATATCTTTCAATTTTGTGTGAAAAATACATGTTCATAGTGTTTCCAAAGATCAAGTTTTCCAAAGGAGTCTATCAAGGTTTCATTCTAGGAAAACACCCAGAGCATAAGTATGAGAGAGTCAATCATGAGAGAACCTCTACACCTCTTGAGATTATCCATAGTGAAATTTCTGGTCCTTTTCCTCATATTTCCATGAGTCAAGAAAAGTATTTCCTAACCTTGATATATTAATTTTCCATATAATATTGGGTTTACTTCCTCAAGCATAAGTCTGAAGTTTTTGACCTCTTTAAGTTTTTTAAAGCCTTGGTTGAGAGCTAGTCTAGAAGAAAGCTCAAATTCATCAAATCTGATAATGGTGGTGAGTATGTCAAGTATGATTTCATTAAATATTGTGAAGATTCAGGTATCCATATGTAACACTCTATTCCCTACAGACCTCAGCAGAATGGTGTTGCTGAGAGGAAGAATATATATCTCAAGGAGATGGCTACTTGTATGATGGAGTCTAAGAATTTGACACCAAAGTTTTGGGAATAATATATACAATATGAATCCTACATCCATAATAGGGTTCCTCTAAATCATCTTGATTGAATCACTTCTTTTGAATATTTGAGTAGACACAAGCCTGATGTGTCTCATTTCAGGATTTTTGGCTCTAAAGCTTGGCCTAGAATTCCGAAAGAAAAGAGGAAGGATTTGGAACCCAAAAGTAAAGAGTTACTATTTGTTGGGTATTCTAAATATTATAAAGGGTATAATATTATCAACATGATCAATAAAATATCCTTTATTGAAAGGGGTGTTCAGTTTGAAGAAGATCCCATGCCAACAACAGAAATTGGAGAGTCCTCCTCACCACCACCACCTCTGATTGTAAGTGAAGAGGCTGATAAATTTTATTATTATTATATGTCTAATAATTATGATTTAATTTCAGATCCTAACACACATACAAGTACAAAGTGGGCAGAAATACCATTCATGTAGCTAGGGATTTAGCTGGGAATCCTAGTGATCTTAGAAGAACTAGATCTCAATTCGAGAGTGACCTTTCTGTCATGGACCCTTTATTTTCTGAAAAGTGTTATATAATGGGTGAATAAGACCCAAAAACATATGAATAAGCATCAAAATATCCAATATGAAAAAAATCCATGAGGGAAGAATACCATTCACTCCAGAAGAATGAGACATGGGAACTAGTCAATCTCCCACCATGGAGAAAGCTAGTCAAGTGAAAATGGGTATTCCAGGAAATTTTTGTTGCTGATGGATCTCCTATGAAGTATAAATCAAGGTTTGTTTCCAAGTATTTTTCTCAATTCCAAGGAATTGACTACAATGAGAGCTTTTCACAAGTGGCAAAGATGGACTCCATAAGACTAGTTTTTGCAGTTGCAGCTTCCAAGCAATGGGAGGTCCATCACATGGATTTGAAGAGTGCCTTTATAAATGGATATATCAAAGAATATATATATATATGCAACATACCTAAGTTTTTGTTACTAATCCATCTCCTATGTGGAGGTTGAAGAAATGATTATATGGGGTAAAACAAGGTCCTAGAGCTTGGTATGCCAAGATTGGTTAATGGTTCAATTATAATTATTGTTTTGTATGTGTATGAAATTCTGATCATAGGAATTTCCATGAAATAAACTACCTCGTTGAAGGGTGCAATGAGCCATGATTTTTCCATGAATGATTTGGGATTGTTGAGCCAATTTTTGGGGATTGAGATTTGTTAATCAGATCTTGGAATGTGGGCACATCAGTCCAAGTATACTTTAGAATTTATTAAAAAGTTCAACATGAAGGATTGCAAGCCAATCAAGGCTCCTTTCCTTTCAATATTTAATCTTGAAAAAGCGCATTCCACTCCATTTGTAAACAACATACTGTATAAAAAACTGGGTTGTTGTCTTCTTTATTCGACTCATACTAGAAATGATATATCTTATGCAGTGAGTGTGGCATATAGACACATGGATTATCCTCATGACATACATTGGACGGAAGCAAAATGAATCTTACACTTTATGTGGGGAACAAGGACACATGGGATTCACTATGTTGCAAAATTTGACCTAGAGTTAGTTGGTTTTATTGATTCTAATTGGGAAAGTGATAACACTAATAGAAAATCAACTTTTGGATATGA
This sequence comes from Pseudotsuga menziesii, assembly GCA_001517045.1. Lineage (NCBI taxonomy): Eukaryota > Viridiplantae > Streptophyta > Pinopsida > Pinales > Pinaceae > Pseudotsuga > Pseudotsuga menziesii. Next base: position 28,363 of record LPNX010682720.1, on the reverse strand, counting down.
TTTTATTCTTGCATATGGACCAATAATATTGTCAAGTAAGTTCCATCACACTTTCATCTACAGAGGAATAATACAAAGGAGTTGTGAATGAAACAACTCAATGTTTGTGGTTGTAGGGTATACTTGGAGAGTTTGGGATTGAATCTAAGAATTATACATTAATCTATTATGACAATAAAAATACCATTGGAATATCAACAGATATAGTACCAAGGAAATGAACCAAACACATATAGATCCATATGCACTACATCAGAGGGCTTGTGCATGATGGGATCTTTGATCTGCATTATTGCACATCATTTGAGCAAGTTGCAGACATCTTCACCAAGCTGTTTTTTGAAAAGACCTTCATCAATTTCAAATCATTGCTGGGGATAGTTGATCATGTGGTGAAGACTGATTGAATACAAGATTTCATACAATTTTGTTCATGTCCATGTTTAAGGAAAGATTTTTCTTTTTGTGGTTTTTCCTCTTTCTTTGTTTTGTAAGGACAAGGAGTATGTAAAGTGTGACTAAGCCTTGTTGATAAGTCCTATATATGTGATATATTTCTAATATTTTACATAATTCAAGATTAATAGGGGGTTTTATAATAATAAAAACTCATTCTCATACTTAGTATATAAAATTTAATCATTTTGGTTAAATTCCTAGGTCCTACACTAGCTAGCTGGCATCCACTTGCTTCCTTGTGGTCAAACTTGCCTAAAAATCCTACACGAGCGCTTTGGAAATACTATGGATACTATTTTTACAACACATGAGACTGCCTAGTTTAGTAAGTGTGTATTCCTACCTTATCCATAGTTTCCTTTCTTTTCAATAGATTTTAAGGCAAAAGTTGAAAGCTAGTTTTAAGGCAACTGCCTTGTTTTTACACAACTCACCCTCCTTTTTCTCTTATAAAAGCATTTTGTTTTCCACTTTCCTTAAATTATCAGTTGATACAACTCATTCAGCCTATTCGTGACCTTCTTGACAAATCAGGAAAGGGTTGTATGCACCTATTGGGGATTTTGACTAGTTTAGTAAGCCTGCATTTGTGTTGATTCAAATATCATCCTTTTGCGTTTGAATTTCTAATGCAATTATATATTTGGACAACCTATTTTTTCATAATTTTTTCTGAGATAAACTTATTCAATATAAGTTTGTATTATGCTCCATTTTGAGTGAATCTATGCATGTTTAACAAGTAATTTTGTGAGTTCAATCGATCTAAGCTTGGGCTTAATTTCCACACCTCTCAGTATAAATAAGAATTCCAACAATAGTTAATATGAATATATTGAAACAATTTTATAATCAAGAGAAAAATATAATATCATATACTTATACAAAAAAAAAAATAGTTACAACCATGTTGAAGGTATATATATGTATTTTTGTTTAAAGTTTCATTGATAATGTTTTCTTTCAATATTTATTAAGTAATAAATGTGTTATATTATAGAATAAGATCAAATTATGTTTTATTGGTATTTGATTAAAGCTTTAACAATTTTTTCTCCAATATCTATGAAGATAATACAAGAGAATAATGGTACATCTAAAATATTATAAAAATACTCAAGGTGAGTGTCTTTAATTAACAATGTTTTCTTACTGATTTTTGCAATATTAATACAATCAATTTTGAGTAGATTCTTCGTTGTTGTGTTGCGTCCAAAATAAATGAAAAATATTATTTATTTATAAATTAAAGGAATTTTTTTTATCATAGCATAGATGATTATGCAACAAAAGAAGAACATGTTGAGAAAATGGAAAGGCCTGTAGATTGCACAATAGATAAAAACTAGTTTGGTTTCATCCACATGCAAAATTGTTTCTAGAAATGTATTTCAAAAATTAAAATATTGATATTGCAATTTAGATGACAGCTTTGAAATAAAACACATCAAGAGTTCTCAAACAATTGGTTTCAAAAACATCACAAAATCAACTTGTGTTTATGTGTATTGCTTCATATTCAAAACCAAAAAGGGGCATAAGGCTATTGGAAATCCATAAGTTATACACTAAATCATTGAAAAAGTGTTGGAAATGCATACTCAATATAATGAAATTAACATTATTATAGTGGATTGTTCACTTAAGAGTGAAAGAAAATGTGATTATTTCCACTCCATTCATTAAAAATAATCAAAATGATAAATAGTTGATCAAGGATCCATGGAGAAGGTTGAATAAATTTAACAAGGAAATAGATGTGTCTGATACTTTGAAGGATTAGATAATTGTTTGGTTGCATTTGACCATGGAAATTAAAATTTTCAATTGTGGTTTAATTGATTAGTATATCTACCAAGAATAAGTGATTTGAAGGATAGTTTAATGGGTATCATACAATTTTCTTATTGTAACATAATTAGCTTGTATGTGGAAACTAAGATATTAGTTTTCTTGGTTGAATTGGTCCATTGTAATTATACTTTTTATTTATAGTTTCATTAATTATTAAATTTTTTACAATCAATTATTTGAATGGTGATTCACTCCATTCATGTAAGATTTAATTATTCTATACAAATTTATTGATTTGAATGATACTTCAAAGTGTTATTTAATGTATTAAGTTATATGTAAATATTATTAAATAAGTGGTGGTTTCGGACGAATTGGACCATTGCAATTAATTTTGTAATTGTGGTTTAACTATTCTTTATACCTCTTAAAAATTAGTGACGTGAAGGATGGTTCAATGTTTTGTTATAAAAATTTATTATTTTAACATATAATTAGGTTATATGTGGAAAACTAACATGTAATTAGTTTGCTTGCTTGAATTAGTCTATTGTAATAATATTTTCTAGTTGCAATTTCACTAACTATTATAACTCTTAAAATCAATGATTTGAATGGTGGTTCAATGTGTTTATGTAAGACTTATTTATTTTTTAAAAATTGAATAAATGTATTATAATGAATCAATTACAATTCTATGTTATCATATTTTAAATGTATGTATTAACATATCATTAATGTGTGTGTGAGAGAACATATTATTAGTTTATTAATTAGAATGAGGCAACTGCAATTATATTTTTTAATTGTCATTTAACTACTTGTAAAATTCCATTTCTATAAGCCCATTGGGTTAGAGAAATTTCCATGGATACTAGCTTACAAAAAAAATATTACATTTCTATACAAATGGAAAAAAATTGTAATAGAAAATTAAATGATTTTTAAAATTGTTTTAGAATGTTATGTTTTGATGTCCTTAATTAATAAAGTGAAGCTATGTTAATGTCATATATGTGGTTGCAGTGCATATGGGTATTAATATGAGTCAAACTATGTTACTAATCTTTGAAATGGAAGGAGTACTCTTCTCATCATACACTAGAGATGAAGGAAGTTATCATATTCAAAGAAAATCATGTTAGGAATTTGGTCACAACTCTTATCTTTTAGGCATTTTCAATTGGAATTATTAAAATATTGATTAAAAAATTATGATGTAGAAATATGGACATTAAATGTCATTAACAAGTACATATAGAATGTACTTGAAAAATAAAATATTGATATAAGGGACTTTGGATTCACAGGGGATAGATCACGTTGTCATTTGTAAACAATTTTCAAATTAGGGAGTACAATACAGTTTTATGAAAATAAATTAAGTAAAGTGTTGTACCAATATTGAAATAAATATGGAGAATCAAATTTATTTCTAATAGATACATCAAATCTTACTTAATTTGTTGGATATCGGTCAAACCATATCTTGATAAAGGTTTACACATGACAAGAGGAAGATACTTGGCTTATGCAAGTTTTATTCCCTCATCTTAAGACACTTCATTGTATCAAAGAGAAATTTGAGTACATTCGAATATTTAAAAGAACATCGACTTCATTGTAGCATATGAAGATAAAGTTTTTATAAAATTTGTTCACAAATACATTCCAATTTTCCAATAAACTTGGACATAGTTTTTGAGGAATCAATTTTTTACGATTTTATATTATTTTAAATATATGGGAATTGAAAATTTTATTAATATACATTTATTTATTATTATTTATAATCTCTTTTTCATTGACATTGTTGCACCACACTATATTTTAATATTGTATATATATTTTAAATTATGTTGTTAGGTGAATTATTTGTAATTAAAGTAATGTCATATAAGGAATTAAGGCTTGAAGTTATTTATTTGATTTTATTTACTTATATGCACTAATACTCTTGTATAAATGTGAAATGTAAATTTTGAAATAAATGTGCAATTCTTACCAAAACAAAGTTAGAATAATTTATTTGATAATAAATGATAAGTGGACTTTTCATAAATTTGTATGCTTAAATCAATTAAATTGTAATCATATCATATTATAAACCAAGAAGGCATAGATCCACTTAACAAGTTTTAATTGATTATAATACACATTAATATGAGTGTAAATATCATAGCTAATTTTGAAATAGAATTCCATTGTAAAGAAAGTTGCATTTCTTAAAAAAAGAATAATTGATTGATAAAGAGTGTTAAGTGGACTATTCAAACTAGTTGGAGATGTGCCATAGATGGATTATGTTGTTTAACATTGAACTAAAAGAATTTTTTTTTAATTGTCCATTGTTAACTTTTTGTAAAGTTTCATTTTTAAATAAATTGGAATCATCCCATAGAGGAAAACAAGAGTTATTTTATTTACATTTGCGTATTTATATGCATTAATACGAATGTATATATGTGATATATATTTTTTGAAATAAAACAACACATAAACTAATATGATGCATTTATTCCAAAAAATTTGTTGTAGAATTTCATATAATGAGTGTTAAGTGGATTAGTTAGGCTAATTGGAGAAGGTTTATAGATGCATGACTTCAAACTCTTTTGTCACGTCGAATATATTAGATAGAGAACCTCTTTAACTATAGAATGCAATTAATATGTGTGCAAATTCATGTTATTATTCCTATATAATATATCTCAAAATCTCCCCATTGTTATCTTTTTTCACTTTAAGGATATTAATAGATTCAACATGATCTATGGCTTAGTACCAACCTAGTTTAAATGAGACAATATTTTCTTTTGCATGGTTGAGTACTAAATTTTTACTAAAAGTAAATAAAAAATTATAATTGAGGAACTAGTTCCATGCATTATTCATGAAAGCTACATGGGAGAATCATGTGTCATATATGAAGGAATTTGAATATGCACTTAATTTTGAAAATTAATATCTTAAGTGACATTTTGTTTGTAGTTTCATTGATGTAGTGATTTCTAAAGGATGGAAAATAGAAGAGAAAAGAAAAGAGAAAAAAAAAGAGAATAAATGCAGGGTGTCTGGGGGTCATAACTTTTGACTTGGTTATCTGTTTGGGATCAAATTTAACATGAAGTTGTGTTTTGAAGTGTTCAACGTATTTTTCGATTAGATCCTTTCCATGAGAGGTTTTTGACACTTTTTTGAGGCCAAATTCCTTCATATAAGGACTCAAATTGAGGTTTTTGTGTTTTGTGATATTTTTTAAAGTTTGTAATTAACATTTATCTCCCAGTTTATAAACCTAATTAGAAAAGTGAGTTGAAAACTATCCTTCTATCTAGTTAGCTTATAGTTAGTGTTTAGTTTCATATCCATGTGATAATTTTCTAAAATTAGCAATTTTCAAAAATCTCAGATTTCGAAAATCTCAGATAGTAGTTATAAAGGATTGGACCTTCATTGTAATTCAGTTGGGATGGAGAATGAATAAAAAGATAGTTATTTATTTTTCCACTCTCATGTGTTTGCATGGTTTTTAGATCTTGTTAATTAAATAAAATATTATTGGCTACATCATCCGGTATCAGAGCATGAAGATGGCTAGGAGAGGAAGAGAAAGAGCAGCTCTTGCTAAGATGCGTAGAGATATGAAAAAACTCCAAAGGAAAGTAGCAGGTCTTATAGACATGTTGGATAATCAAAGGATAATACGTGAAGAAGTATCTGATGAGGAGATAGACAAAGGAGGTGTAGGTTATCATACATAACATGAAGAAGAATAAGAGCGCATACATTTTGAAGAAAGGATGCTCAGGGCTCTAGAAGGGAGAAATGATGGGATCAAAATGGAAGTTCCAGGCTATGTGAGGAGTCTTAAACCAAAGGATTTAATAGATTGGTTGAACTCCATTGAAAAGTGTTTTGAATGGAAACTATGATATAATAAAAGAAGATGAAATTTTCATGCACAAAGTTGAAGGGTCACGCCATGATATGGTGGGATCATGTGAAAAAATAAAACAAAAAAAGGAAAAGCCAAAATAAAGACCCAAGTTAATATGGAAAAAAGTTACAATATTTGTTTTTGTCATTGCACTATCCACAAACCCTTTTTCATAAATTTCATAAATTGAAGCAAAACATGTCTACCATGGAAGAATTCACACATGAGTTTTATCAGTAGTCCATTTGTGTGGATCACCAGGGTACTGATGAGAAATTGGTTGCAAAGTATGTGAATTGTTTGAAATTTTCTATTCAAGACGAATTAAGAATGCATAGAGTTTGTAGTGTTCAAGAGGCATATCAGTTATCCTTAAATGCTGAGGAAACACAAAACTGACATTTTTTTCAAATGAATATAGGAGAAAGGAGGGGCACATTGTTTACCTCACAGGGTGTTTTTAATTATTTCAGAGGCGAATCATCCCAAGGATATGAAAAATAAGAAGATACTAGACAAGGTAACTTGAACCAACCAAGAGGAAGAGTATTTCAGAGGGGTAGAGGCTACGGTGGTGGAAGAGGAATACCTTATTGGTGTTTTAGATGTGGTGTAGAGGGTCATCAAGCATTTGAATGATCAAATTACAAAATGCAAGAGCCAAAGAAAGGAAATCATCCCAGTTTAAACTTGGTCCAAGATGATAATGAAGAAGAAGGAGTTGAATCTAAAGTGCCACCTAATATGGGGGAAAATATTATGATACAAAGGTCAATGGTGATTCTCAAAAAAGAGAAAAGACAAAGTAGTAGCAATTAATATTTGTGGCTTCAGACAAATATTTTTCAAACCAGGTGCACTTCCGGGGAAAAGGTATGTGAATTTATTGCTGATAGTGGAAGTTGTGAGAATATGGTTCCAAAGAGATGGTAGATAAGTTGAAATTACATTGTCAAACACATCCTCTTACTTACTTAATTTCATGGTTAAAAAAAGGGAATGAAGTCACTATTAATGAAAGATGTTTGATTAATATTTCCATCAGTAAGACTTATAAGGATGAATTATGATGTGATGTCATTCCGATGGATATATGCCATACATTACCAGGAGGCCTTGGATATTTGGAAAGAAAGTCATACATGACAAAGGAAAGAATGCCTACATATTTTGGAAGGATGGAACAAAAGTAATCTTATTACCCCTTAAAGAAGAGGGGAAAATTGAGAATATGTTGTCAGAAAAAGAGATTTTTAAAGAAATGAAGGAAACAAGATTCTTCTATGCATTAATAGTGAAAAAAGGAGCTGAGTAAGGAATACCAATACCTACTAAAGTGGCCTAGATACTAGAACAATATGTTGATGTTATCCCTAATGAACTTCCTGATGACCTTCCACCAAAGAGGGATATTCAATATCACATTGATCTGATCTCGAGATCATCCTTACCTAATCAAGAATCCTATATAATGAGTCCTACACAACATGCATAAATCAATCCATAAGTAACAGATCTTATAAAGAAAGGTGTGGTAAGAGAAAGCATGAGGGCCTATGTTGTACATACATTATTGACTCCAAAAAAATATAATACATGGAGGATGTGCACAGATAGAAGATGAATCAATAAAATTACCATCAAATATCAATTTCCTATACCAGTCTTGGATGACCTAATGGATGTACTATATGGAGCTAAATATTTTAGTAAAACTAATTTGTGAAGTGGATACCACTAGATCTGAATTCAAGAGCAGTGATGGACTGTATGAATGGATGGAGATGCCATTTGGGTTGTACAATGCACCTAGTACCTTCATGTGGTTGATGAATAGTGCTCTTTGAACTTACATTGGTAATTTTGTTTTCATTTATTTTGATGACATTCTAGTTTTCAGTAAAAGCAAAGAAGATCACTTGCAACATTTAAAGATTATATTGGATATGTTGAGAAAACGTTGTCCTTATTCAAACTTGAAGAAATGTAGGTTCCTGCAATAAAGTTTGGTATTTTTGGGTTTTTTCATCCCAACATATAAATCCAAGATGGATTCAAATAAGATTAGAGAAATTTTGGAGTGTCCTAGTCCTAGGAGAATAATATAGGTAAGAAGTTTTCATGGGTTAGCCACCTTTTACAGAAAATTTATTTGAAATTATAGTAGTATTGTAGCACTCATAACAGATTGAACCAAAGGAACAACATTAAAGTGGACCAATGAAGCTAAAGAAAGCATTAAGTTTTTAAAGAAAAAAGGTAACTGAGGCACCTATATTATCCTTACCATATTTTGATAAAGTATTTGAGGTAGACTGTGATGCCTCTGTGATGCCTCACATGTAGGCATTGGAGATGTACTTATCCAAGAAGGTAAACCAATTTCATTTTTTAGCAAAAATTTGAATGATATAAGAAAGAACTACTCCACATATGATATATAATTTTATGCAATTGTACAAGCATTGCGACATTGGAGGAATTATTTAGTGCAAAAAGAGTTTGTGCTATTTACTAATCACGTTGTTTTAAAATATGTAAACACAAAAAATAAATTGAACAGTAGACATGAAAAATGGGTTTCCTTTTTACAAGGATACACCTTTTTTTGAAGCACAAATTAGGAAAGAAAAATCAGGTTGTAGATGCTTTGAGTCTGATCCAAGTGCCCAAGTGCACAATGGGGACAATAGTGTGAATGTATGAATCGAGTATGGTTATGGAGGAAGAATATTAATACAAAGAAAAACATGAAATACACTACACACAGAAACATACACACAGACACATACAATATACAATAATTCAAACCAATATCTGTTACTTCATTACTACTCTATTAATCTTTTTATATTACAAATGTACATGGTTAAATAGAGTGTTGAGAACTCTTTGGTTGTATTCCCCTTACGTTTAGTTACAAGAGAAGTTGGAATAGTTCCAAAATTTCAATTGTTATAGACGAATAGAAGATAGAGAGACAATATATTGTAGTTCGTCGGTCATTGGTTTCGACAATGCATGTCAAGGTGTTGGATCTGTCGAAGTCGTGTTGAACCTGTAGACTTCACGTTGAGGTGAAAAACTTGTTGAATTCGATATTGAACTTGTCTAAGTCAAAAAATAATTCCAACTTCTTGGTGGATCATACCTCCTTCCTTAAGAAACAATGTTCCCCATTGTTTTCTTGCACAAATGAGAAAACTTGTTGGTTAGTTCAATAAAAAAGTACCATTTTCCTTTTGTTGGGAGTTGTCTGTCTTTAGATACCTTAAACAAGGGAATTGTGTTCATCCTTGTATGGTGTATTTGTTGTTCTACAATGTTGTCACAAGGAAGAGGCTATTGAACATCTGGATGGATGTCTTCAGGCTCTGTTGTCTGTAAATCGTTATGTTCCAATAGTGGTGCATGGTATGGTCGAAGTAGATACACATTAAATACTAGATACAGACCCAAGCATGAAAGAATGTTGAGCTATAATTTTTTTTCTCCAATCTACTTAAGAATAATTTACGGAACATATCGCAAAGTCTTCAGCTTCCTGTGTGGACCAGTGAAGTGTTCCTTCTTGAGATGCAACCATACATGATCCCCAATTTAAATGAATGAGGGGTACAATACTTATCATTTTGGGGTCTTAGATTTTGCATTAGCTCATTGCAATATTTCCTGTTCTTGTTTCTAGATGTTGGATATTTGATCTAAAAAATTCAGTGTTTTTTCAACTTCTCGTCAGTTAGAGTCGTTTTATTTGACTGTGTTGATGAACTAATCAAGTAAATCAGTGCTAAGGGTTGAAATCCATAAACAATCTCAAAAGGACTCTTTCCTATATAGTTTTGTTGAGCACTATTGTAATTGTATTGAATATATGGGAGAATTTCATCCTATGTTCGATGATTATTGTGCTTGTACATGCAGAGCAATTGTACTACCAAGCAATTTACAACTTTCATCTATTCGTCTATCCGAGGATGGAATTTTTTTGATAAGGAGAGTCTTATATCGAGTTGTTTCTAGAGATTCTTCCAAAAGATACTAAAAATATAGCATATATATCATAAATCACGGTCCTCGGTAAGCCATAATGTGTCCATATATGTTTGAAGAAGAGATGAGCAGTCTGTTGTGATGTCGTAGTCTTCTTGCATGGAATGAGAATGGCCATCTCAGAAAATATTTTGATTACTACTAATATTCCATCATGATGATTTTTGGTATTAGGATATCCCATCAATTAGTCCATAGAAATATATTCCCATGGTCGACTACAAACCAACAAAGGTGTGTACAACCCTTGTCGTCGATTCAACGATTTAGCAATGTCACAAACTATGCATGATAAAATGTACCTGTTGATGTCAAACTTAAGTGAAGGCCAATAAAAATACTTTTGGAGGATGGCAAGGGTCTTCCCTGCTCCAAAGTGTCTTGTATTATTGTTGTAGTGTGGGTCCCAAATGAGCTTTTGTCGATGCTCAACTGTCGGTCAAAGTTGTCTAAGATTGCATAGAAAGGTATATTTTAGGAAATAATTGGTAGTGGATGATGGGTCAGTTTGAAACTATTGATAAATTGTATAAATTTTGTAATCTACCAAATTCAATTGAGGCGAAGTAGTGGTGTCGTATCCCTGCATACTAATCAATGTTAAAAGGAGAGTAATGGGTGGTTGAATTAGAAAATCGGTTGTAGAAATGGATTTACCTTTCTGATACTTAATTATCAACTGGAATTGTTGAAGTTAATTAATCCACTTGAGTTTTCAAGTTGTTTGTAATTTTGATTCGGAAGAGGAGAATTATAAATCCTTGTCATCAATAATAATTACCGTCTCCTTGCCAAGAATGTAATGTCTCCATTCCTTAAGGGATTCCACAATGACATACAGTTCCTTTTCATACGTCAAATACCTTATGACAGTGTTGTTAAAATTTTCAAAATTAAAATGGATTAGGTGACAAGACTGAGTGATCACTGCGCCTAGGGAATAGTCCGATCCATCCATATCAATAGCAAAAAGGATGATGCAAATAAGGTATAAAGAGCGCTGGTGGAGTACAAATATTTTGTTTGAGCTTCTCAAATTATTGTTGTTGTGTCAATGTCCATTCGAATACATTTTTTCCATTTCCCTTAGTCAACTAATTCAAAGGCCAGGCCATGTGACTCAGTCTGAGTATGAATCATCGATAAAAATTATCCAAACCAAGAAAACTTCTTAGTTCATGAATATTTTTAGGAATGGACCACTCTTTAAGGATTTGTATTTTTCCTGGATTGACATGAATGCATTCAAAGTCGATTACATACCCAAAATATTTGATTGTTTTCATTGCAAATGAACATTTATCCATGTTTAAATAGATTCGATATTGTTGAAGAGTGTCGAGGACTTGTTGAATTTGTGAGAAATGTTCTTCCCATAATCGATTGAAAATCAACATATCGTCTAGGTAGATAATGACACACTTTCTGATGAAAGTTTGAAGAATGTCATCCATATATCACATGAAGGTCAGGAGTGCATTAGTTAAGATGAAAGGAATGAATAACCATTCAAACAACCCTTATTTGGTTTTGAAAGTAGTTTTCCATACATCAGTGGGATCGATAGGAATTTGATGATATCCCAACTTAAGTTCGAGCTTAGTAAAGAAATGAGGACCTTTCAGAGATTCGATTACTTCATCTATTCTTGGAAGAGGGTATTTTTTATTTACCAAAATATTGTTTAGAGCCTCGTAGTCGATGCACAGGCACCAAGTCTGATCTTTCTTTGGAACAAGGATGAATGGAATTCCAAAAGAAGAGGACCTAGTTCGGATGTGCCCTTTGTTGATCAAATATTGAATCTGTCTATGAATCTATTCATTCTCAATAATGGATCTTCTATAAACAGATGTGTTAGGTAGTAAATAACCAGGAACAAGTTCAATAGAGTGTTTTACCTAGCAATGGAGAGGTACTCTTTTGGCTCTTGAAATACATTTCGGTATTCATTAAGAATATTTTTGATATGCTAATACTGTCGGAAGCTACACTGGTCGGTGAGTTGACTATATATTGTAGTATTCTTGGGACGATGAGGCTTGATCACGATTAATGTGAATCTTAGAGCATGGTTAATGAGATTCTTTGTCTGTTTAGAAAATATCTTCAAAACCGTTGGTGTAGGTCATCACTCTGGTATACCATACCATTGGTTTCATATTTTGAAAATCAACTTCTGAGGCCATGAATGATAATTCCCATGTTGATCCCATAAGAAATATTACACAAATAAGGAATCAATTATGGAAGGTGGTTCCATGTCACATAGTACTTCATATTCAAAAGGATTAATGAAGCAGGTGAGTTTTCATTGTTGAGTGATCGTTAATTCTTGTCCATCCTTCATCCAACCAATATTATAACGTTGAGGATGCAGAGTGGTGACAAGACCTAGTTTCTTCATGAGATATTCAGAAACAAAGTTCTTCGTGCTACCATTATCTAAAATAAAACACAATGTATTGTTTTGAACTCATATCTGTTTATGGAATAGACACTTTCATTCCTCTTCATCGATGATAGTCAAGGATGTTGGATGGTCGATGTTGATTTCAAAAGGGTTAATGGTTCTAGGTCCAATTATACCAAGGTTTTGTCACATAAGTTAGAGGTAGACAATTTTTCCAAAAATTTCTTCAGAGCCTTACATTGAGACATATCATACCAAGATGAATTGTGTTAATCACACCATTTCCTAGTAGGGAGTTATTTTCTATTTTCCACCTTGTATTTCTAATACTAATTTTTTATATTGTATTTATTTGGTAGGGTCATCTAAGAAGGGTGTCTTGACTTATTGGAGTTGCTTGATAACTTATTGTCGAATGTTCGTCCTATCGGCTTAGTTGCGAAGTGTGATTTTCCTTTCTGTTTGGATTCAATCTTACTGTAATAGTGGAATGCATCCGTAAGGATACCAACAGTTAGAAACTCCATCTCTGGTTGAATGTACAGGGACAACCCATTGTGACGTACTTCAAAATAAGATATTTCTCTTCTTCTTGAATGCCCAGTATAGCCATGAATCAATAGAACTCATCGGTGTAGCTCTGCATGGACTTGTCTTTCCATTGCCTTAGTTTCTACCACTTTGTATACTATTGTTCAATGTACTTGGGCAAGTAGAACTCCTTCAATATGTACTCAAAACATTTCTCCCATGTCTCTATGGGGTCTTCGTCTTTCTCCATCTTTGTTGATAGGTTCTCCCATTAGCAATGCATAGAGTTCAACATATATAAGGATGCAATAGTGATATTTTTAGCTTTTTAGAGTTGGTTCATAGAGTAATAGGATTCCAATTATTGTACCCAATTGTCTACAGATTCTACGTTAATTGCGCCTTCTAGATTCGGTGTGTCCAAGTTCATTTGCACCTTGAATGGAATGATTTTGTCGGAGTTGGATCTTTTCAAGAATCCTCTTGATGTCAAGGAAAATCATGTGAGAATATCATTGAACTAGGTGAACAATTTGGCTCACTGTCAATACATTTCTTTCTCTAAGAGTTTATCTATCTCGTTAGTTACATGTTTATTATTTGTTTTTCCTCCCATCTTTAGTCTAGTGGTGCGGGTAGATAGATACTCAGAAGTCAAAGGTAGTTTCTACTTGGATTTTTTATTTTGAAAGTTTTTTTGAACATGCATAAGTCAGGTAACCTTGATAGAAGTGTCTAAACACAACTTAAGCACGAACAAGCTTTGATACCAATGATTTGGGTTCCCAGTTGCATGAGGGGGACAACAGTGTGATTCTATGAATCGAGTACTACTATGGCATAAGCATATTAATACTAGGAAAAGCAGGAAATACACTACAAATAGAAACGTACACACACATAAAAAAAAAATATGCAATAATTTGAACCAATCTCTGTTACTTCATTACTACTCCATTACTACTTTTATATTACAATAATGTACATGCTTAAATACAGTTCTAAGAATTCTTGGGTCATCTCCCTGTTATGTTCAGTTACAAGGGAAGTTGGAATGGTTCTAGAAGTTCAACCATTACAGACGACTCGAAGACAGAGAGACAATTTCTCATAGTTTGGCAGTCGTCAATGTCTACGATGCATGTCAAGGTGCTGAATCTGTCGAGGTCATGTTAAACCTATTAACAACTTGTCGAGGTGTTAAACTTTTCGAAGTCGATATTGAACCTATTGAAGTCAACAAACAATTCCAATTGCTGGGTGGATTAGAGTTGGCACACTATTCTTTTGACCACCATGGAAAATCAGGTAAATGGGTTTGTTGTATTGAAGAATCTCTATGTGACATAATGATTTTTGGGATATTGTGGAACAGTTTAAGAATTGATTTTCTCAAAAAAATGATCTTATTCAAAGTGAATATTTTATTAAAGATGAATACCTCTTTAATGGAAAACAACTATGCACTCGAATTGGTTCTATGAGAGAAAATATTATTAGAAAACTTCATAGTAGTGGCTTAGCTGAACATTTTGGGAAGGATAAGAGGCTATACTTAATCGAAGATAAGTATTGTTGGTCGAAGATGAGAAAATATATAACTAGGTATGTGGCATGATGTAGGATTTGTCAAATGGATAAAGGACACTCACAAAATACAGTATTGTACATGCCATTACCAGTTCCCATAGATCCATGGATAGATCTTAGCATGGACTTTATTTAGGTAAAGACTCTATTTTTGTAGTTGTTGATAGGTTCTCTGAAAATGTTCATTTAATTTCTTGTAAGAAAACTAATGATGTAGCAAAGGTGGCCAAATTTTTTTTCCAGAAATTATTAGATAGCATGGTGTCCCAAAAACTATTACCTCTGATAAAGATACTCAGTTTTGGGGTCATTTTTGGAGGACTTTATGGAATAAAATAGGGACTAAATTATAGTTAAGTAGTTCCTATCACCCCCAAACAGTTGGGAAAAATGAGGTAGTAAATCGGATTTTGGTAAACCTGTTACAAATCATTTTCGAAGAGAAGCCCAAGTAGTGGGATTTGGATTTACCTCAAGAAGAATTTTCTCACAATAGTTCAGTAAATAGATCTATAGGTACATCTCCATTTCAGATTGTTTATGGTAGAAATCCTATGGGTGTACTCAATTTTTTGTATTTACCATTTGGGGATAGAATTGGTGATGATGGTAAAGCATTTGTAGAAGACATTCAATAGTTGCAACAACAAGTGAGATAGAAGCTGCAAGCTAGTAATGAGCAGAACAAAACTATAAAATATGGTAACCAAAGACACTTGATATTCAATGAAGGTAATTTGATGATGGTTTATTTATGGAATCAATATTTTTATAAAGTAACCTACCACAAATTGAAGTATAAGAAAATTGGTCCTTGTAAGATTCTCAAGAAAATTAATAACAATGCTTGCAAGGTTGATTTACCACCTAATCTTGATATTTCCCCTATGTTTAATGTTTTTGACTTATATATCTTCCATGGGAATAGTGTGGGTGATGAAAGTGAGGCAGGGGTGGATTATCAACATGTTATTTCGAGAAATAAAAATGGAAAATATTACTCATATCTTATATAAGGAGACCCTTCATACTCGAAAAGGTCAATACAACTGATATCTAGTCCAGTGGGAAGGATTAGAACCAACACAGAGTACATGGATTACAGAGGGGGACTTGTTGAATTTAGATCCTGTCAAGTGGAAATAATTTGAAGACAACAACTTGCAGGATTTGCATTCTTTTCAACTAGAGGAGAATGATGTAATGATTTCTAAATGATGAAAAAAAAGAGAAAAAAAAGGAAAAAAAAAGAGAATAAATGAAGGGATTTATGGGGGTCATAAATTTTAACTCAGTTATCTGTTTGGGCTCAAATTTAATATGAAAGTTTTTTTTAAAGTGTTCAATGTAGTGGATGATCATATCCTTCTAATTGGAGTTTTTTCAGACATTTTTCAGAGGCCAAATTCGTTCATATAAGGTCTGAAATTGAGGTTTTGGTGATTTGTGGGATATTTTTTAATATGTAATTAATAGTTATCTCTTAGTTTATAAACCTTATTAGAAAATCAAGTTGACAACTAGTGTCACTCTAGTTAGATTATAGTTAGTGTTTAGTTCATAGCCATGTGAGAATTTTCAAAAATTATCATTTTTCAAAAATATCATATTTCAAAAATATATGATAGTAGTTATAAAGGGTTGGACCTTCATTTTAATAGTTACTATGTAGAATCAATAAAAATATAGTTATTTTCTTCACTCTCATATGTTTGCATTGTTGTTATATATTGTGAATCGAATCAAATCTTATTGGATGCATAATGGATTAAATAATTAATAACCATACTTAAGAGAATGGGGACATATACAAAGTTCAATGAAAATCTATGAAAAACATTAGAGGAATTTTGGGATATAAAATGGGCCTCCTAAGGAAAATAATAAAATAATAGTTAAAATAATAAAATAATATTGCTTAATTTTGGAGGAAGAAAGAAAAAAACTACTTTTTGTGTTCGTATTTTTGACATATCTTCCTGTGTTTTTACTCAAATTTCGATCGGGAGAGCTCGTTGGATGCGGAATTTGATTCTGCATCCAATGAGTACCCACACTGCATACTTTTGATGGACCTCGCTACCCCAAAAATAAGAAATACCTGAAAAAATGTGATGATGATGTCATCATCACATTTTTTCAGGTATTTCTTGTTTTTGGGGTAGCGGGGTCCATCAAAAGTATGCAGTGTGGGTACTTGTTGGATGCGGAATCAAATTCCGCATCCAATGAGCTCTCCCGATCGAAATTTGAGTAAAAACACAATGAGATATGTCGAAAATACGAGCAAAAAAAGTAGTTTTTTTTAATGACAAATATGTCAATTCAACCATTATGGTTGACTTATTTTATTGAAATTCTATTGGTTCTTGAATTCCAACTCACAAAAACTTATTTTGGCACGTTTTCTTATAAGTCCCATTTTAGACCCCAAATTTCCTCTAATGTATGTTTCAACATAAATCTCTTATCCAATGCAATTTAAATTCTTGCTATTTTCTTCTCTTGATGAAAGTAATGATCAAATATGGGTTTTTTACAATTTATTGGCACTCTTACATTGGGTTATTACTTTTACAAAATAAAAAATGTTGACATGGATAGATTGATACCAAGGATTCCTTATGTACAACTCTTTAAAGGCCTAGTTTCCTCCATTTTGTAGTTGTCTGGGTCATTTGATTCTTAGAGGATATGTGTTTACTTCAGTTCACAACATTTCCCATCATAATGGATCAACTTGAATCCCTGTGTAAGCACTCTCACTTGACGTACTTGTATTTTATTGGAGATATATTAATTTCAACCAACCTTCAAATAACTAGATTAACAATTCCTAGTCTTAATATACATGAGATATTCCAGATCCAAGCAGAGTTCTTTTCTCAAACTACCTCCCCTACCAAACACCAATATTGAATGAAAATGTACTCCATGATGCTTCCTAAAGGCACTGAGAGGAAATAAATTTACCAAAAAATAAATTATTAATCTTCTTAAGTAGGTTAGTTCCAACTTAAACAATGGAAAGGAGGAAACATCCCTCCACTTACGAGATCCTCACAACATCGTCATTCGATAATAACAAAAAACATAAGGTTGTTGGAAAGGGGGTAACTTGGAGTCATTATCCATCAAATTCAAACATTGATTTTTCTATATTATACACAACTATAAATTATATATTGGTTGGATATCATACATACTAATATGATTTATCTTAGATCTATTTATTTTAAGAGTTGCTTTATCACTCTTATGTATTGATAATTTTGTACCTGTCAGTTCCATGTTTGACAATGTTCATGGTCACTCATTAGTTTGGAATAACTAAGACTATTTTTATGTTATATTATATGAACTTAACATGGTGATTTACAAATAACTCAATGTTGATGATGTCATCATGTCTTCCCTTCCAATAATTATCGTGCTATCATATTTTCCTATATAATGTAATTTTATAGTATACATATTTCTACTACTTTGGTCACCTAAAAATTATATATAGAGAACCTATTTCATTTTATCACACAACTATGTGTGCAACTTCATTGTATTATTCCTATATAATATATCTCAATGTCTCAGTGATTTGAATATTTAGCAAATTAGGGATATTCATAGATTCATAGTGATTTTTTTCCTACCCATCTAGTTCTAATTAAGAAATTATTTTCTTATTCAATATTAAAGTTTTACTTTAATGAATAAAAAATATCAATTAAGGAAATATTTCCCTGGATGAATTCTTCCAAATTTAATGATGCGGGAGCATTAGTTCTCAAGGCCAACCAATGAATTTTTGACCAGACCCTAAGGTCTTGACATTACCCTAAGGAGGGGTTTATTGTAAAACCATTGTAAATCTCATGTACAAGTGTTTATTTTCCTAGCAAGTCTAGATAGGATAAAATATATGATAGGTTTCGGTAGAGGATGAGTCATTTTGTTGAGTCATAGTCTGTTAGCGTCGTGAGAATCATTTTGGATCATGACTCCCTATGTGGAGATCAAGCCATAGTTGGTTTTGTTAAGAAAAGTACATTCCATCATGTGTAGTAGTGGTTTGTTTTGATTGCATGACCACTTAGATTAGGACTTAACAGTTTAGGTTAAATAGGCATATGAGAGAAGTAGAGGGGGTTCTGCCTTTTAGTGGGAGCATTGCAAGTTGCAAAGAAAAGAACAGACCTGTGTCTAGTTCTACTTGTAAATATTTTGAGAAGACTGAAGGAGAGTCCGACTATATGAGTTTTCATTTATTGCTTTATAAAAGGATTATTTGTGTGTTTTGAAGTGTTGTTAGCCTAGATGCATGTATGATTTAGGCAGTGTGTTTATGCAGAGCTGACTTCGGCGATTTACTAAAAATTTGTGTATTTCATTGAAAAAATAATATTGATTCAAGTGTTAAATGGTTGCTTGAATGGTTGAAATAGAGTGTACATGCATGCATAGGAGTGATAGGATAAAGAATCGAGAAGATTGCAGGTTGGATTGATTTTTCCATGATCAATCGATGCAACCCATAGATTCTCTGTTATTAATAAGTTTTGCAGAGAATGAATGGTGAATATTGAGTCTACAGATCAAGATCTGATGGTCCAGAAGAATCCCACAATGGAAGTTGTGAGGAAGTTAACAGATCCATAGAGATCTGAGAAGTCCACGTCAAAAAGAAGATTGACAGTCGGAGTGAACACCGCAAATATATGATGGCTAGGAAAATTGTGGGGGAAGAATTGTGGGGAGGAAGTTGTGGGGGAGCAAATTTGGAAATTTGGCATCCCACAACTTGATTTTAGGAAGGTCGTTTCAAAACAAAAAATTTTGGGAGAAAATTTGGGAAGTTGGCATCTTGCATCCCGCAACCCAATTTTGGGAAGGCCGTTGTGGAACGAAAGTTGCAAAGTGCAAATTTGGGTATTTTGAGATCATGCATCCCACAATCCGACAGCGAAAAATCTATTGTGGAAACAGAGTGTCACAATGACGACTGCGGGGAGGCAATTTTAGACCAGAATTTGGCTGTTAAGGTAAATTTGGCAGTCCTACTAAGTGTAAGAGCCACTAGATCCTGGAGGTGCTGGTTGGGGTTGGTTGAGGTCTATCCCCACCTGCACCAATTTTGGTATCAGAGAAATGAAGTTGATATTTCCTGTTGAGAAATTCCATAGTTGAGGTTGTGGGTAGAGTTTCTGAAGGAGTAAGGAGAAGCTCGTGTGAGAGAGAAACAACTTCCAGAGATGACTGGGTAGAAGTTGTTGAGAAGTTCCATAGTTATGATTGTGGGTAGAATTACTTAGAAAGTTGAGACAGGAGGAATATCTTAGGAAATCTGACAGTGCCAAGATAAAAGAAGTTAAATATGAAGATTTTGAAGTTGTAGTGCAAGAATAGGGATACATGCGCAGACAGAGTAAGAGGTTGTGATAGAAGTATATTAGAGGTCAATGTATAATTTATGAAGGCAATGAGGAGAAGCGTAGTGATGCATGAAGGAAGAGGGTAAATTTAATCCAAGGAAAAAAGAAATAACACAGGGTACAAGACAGTATTCTATGAAGATAGAAGACAACCAATAAGTCTGTAAGAGAACTTGTGAGTGGAAGAGTTTTGCATACCAAAGAAGAAGAGGCTTGGAGCCCAAATAGTAGGATATAGGCATAGATATCTACTTTGGGAGGAGTGTATGCATGCAAAGGGGTAGTAGCAGAAGTGAAGCATGTCAGTGAGAATATCATAGTCATTGGAGGGTGGCGATGAAAGAAACTAGTGAAGGTTTTTGAGAGAAAACATAAGTGTGGCGAGAACCTAGTATTTCAAGTGAAGATTAAAGTACAAGAGGACAGTTATGTTCTCATGCATATGAGTTGTGAGAGAAATCCTAGAAGGAGCATAGATATTTTCTTAGAAGGGTTATAGAAAAAGGACTAGTACTTGCCAAAACACAAAGCATGGAGGAGGTTTGGTAAGGTGAGGTGTAGTAGGGAGAATTATTACTACAGAGGCTAGTGCAACTCATAAATACTGAAAGAAACTAAAGAAAAATGACTATTGAGAGTCATAGGAGAGGTTCATAAGGAAACCACAAGATGAAGGAAGAAGATGCCAAGGAAAATGGCATATGGAGGAAGTTGAGTGATGAAGAGTATGAGAGAGAGAAAGCTGAGATAGAAATATGTCTGAAAGTACTGATGGAGCTGTTACAGAAGGAGGAAGAAGACCTGAGATGTGATTTTCTTGTGAAAAGAAGGATGAAGTGCCATAAGCTACATATGAGAAGAGAGAAACTGATGAATGCTCAGTATGAAGAATAGATACTCAAGGAAAGAGAGTGTCTGAGAGATGTCTTGAAGACTGAGGCTTTAAGAGAGGCCAAGGGGTCTCAATGTTTTGAATCTGATATGTTGTGTGCATTTGTAGGTACAAAGAATGAAGAAGGACAATCTGCTAATATTGTCATAGAAGATGAAGGAAGAGGACAGAATCTAAGTTCTATTTTGGAAAAAGATGAGACGGCTGAGTCTCATGCAAATACACTTACACAGAGAGAAGACGGTGATGCATATAACATACTGTGAAATTTGAAAGAAAGAATACTTGGCATATGATGATGACCAAGAATAGAAAGAGGCAAAATATGATGTCAAGCATTCATATGTTATTCTTGAGGAGTCTAAGAAGAAGGGTATTGAGGATTTTTCGAGTCCTGTAGTAGAATTGGGACAGCATGAAGGTTTGGTGATTGAGTCATCAAATAAGACCATTGGATCTTATGAGTTTAATGCTTCCAATTTGAATTTGTTTGCAGGTTGTGCAAAAGGAAATCCATTTCTTGGAGTTGTATTGAGAGAAGAAGAAAAGTGTCTTGCAAGAAAAGACACAGATGAAGTGTTACAATAGA
Organism: Pseudotsuga menziesii; assembly: GCA_001517045.1. Lineage (NCBI taxonomy): Eukaryota > Viridiplantae > Streptophyta > Pinopsida > Pinales > Pinaceae > Pseudotsuga > Pseudotsuga menziesii. The sequence continues at coordinate 6,673 of LPNX010682720.1, read as the reverse complement.
AGGAAATTGAAAATTCCTTGTCAAGTGATGAAAGTAAACACCAATGAAGATGAAGCAGTTATGCTTCCTAAGATGGAACCTGATATTAATGAAGATAAAGAGGAGTTGACCTTTCTACGTGGTCAAGAAAATATGGTTGGACAAACATCTAGAAATGTCACAGTGATGAAGGATCAAAATTTTATTCTGATAGAAGATGAAGAAGTAGTGTCACAGAGAGATTGGGCTTGTGACAGAGCAGGAGATAGAAGTGAAGATGAAAGTGATACAGCTATGTCTTAGACTAAAGAGGGATTAGTCCTAGAACTAAAGAAAACTGAAGGTTGTCAGGAAAGGCATAAAGATGAGGAAGATCTCAATCATGAAGATACTGTGCTGGGAGAAGCTGACAAGGAGATTTTATTGCTGGAGAACTTGTTAGAGAGATATGATTTTAATTGTGAATGGAATTGTGCTTGGAGAAGCTGACAGGGAGATGTTATTGCTGGAGAACCTATTAGAGAAATCTAAGTTTAATTGTGAATGGAAACCTTAGGTAAATAAGCTATGTTTTAATAGTTTTGATGAAGAGATAAAGTGCCTTGATGGGTACATAGGGAAAGATGAAAGTGTGAAAGACCCAGTTAGTCCAGATGGAGATGGGAGTGTTTCCAAGCAATGAAAAAAGCAAAGATGAGTTACTGCAGTAGAAGGAGTCTACAGAGTCCTTAATTAATGAAGACAACAACCTTATTGAGTGAGACGAGACAATCATATCTTGTATGAAAGAAGATGTTGTTGTTGAGGAAAAGGGATAGTTGGCTTGTGTGAATGGCCAAGAGAATACTATGAGACAAACCTCTAGAGCTGTCACAGTAGTATAAAATTAGAATGATATTCTGATGAAGGGAGAGGAAGCATTGTCACAGTGGGACTAGCTTAGTACCAAAGAAGATTTGGTTTACTTAGAAATCCAAGGTAAGAGTGATGGACAGACCTTTGGGACTATCATAAGAATAGAGGATTAGAATTCTATTCTGACAGAGATGGATGAGATAGTGTCACAAAGAATTTTATTTAGTGACAAGGAAGGAGAAGATCATAAGGATGAATATGAGGCTACTATGTCTCAGGTGGAAGAAGAAGCAGTCTTGAGATTGAGAAAGACTGAATTGACAAATAGAAGTGGTCAAGGAATTGAAGGGTGATTACTGAAGATTGTCAAGACAGAGGAAGAGAAGAGTTTTGCTCACACGGAGATTCAACATATTGAAGGAGTGCTTGAATAGAATCAAGTAATCAATGGATGGCTGAAATTCTTGTTGGAAGCATTTGAACAAGAGGAAGAAGTTGTAGTTAATACAAGAGAAGTGTCTCATGTTGTAAGAGAGATAAGAGAAGATACTGGTTCACAGTTCTGTAATGTGTTTACTAGTATACTAAAAAGTGGGAGTGATTATGTTACTATAGCTAAGAGGTTAGAAGATAATTTACTTTTTGAAAGTGAATTTATAGACAATACACAAGAATTGGATATTGCAGAGGGAGATGCTGACAAGAGCATTTAGGAAATAAGGGTGCCAACAGTATATGGGACATCATTTGATGCAATATCAAGGGCAGTATCAAGAGCAGTGTCTAGAGGAATTCCCAGAGCCATATTTGTGGTAGTATTCGAAGACATTATGAAAGTAAAAATAGAAGTTAAATCAAGGGAGATTGAAGAAGGTAACCAGTAGTTTAGAGTTGAATGGGAAAAGTACAGCCAAGTGTAGTGGCATAGTGAAAAGAACAAGAGTTGTTTGCAGCAGCAGACTAAAGTTCAGGATCTAGGAAAACAAAAGCTGAATACATATGACCAGGAGGTCATGATTTCTTTCTAATTTGGGAGTTTGATGCAGTAGCATTAGCTTGGCAAGGAAAACCAATAAATTTTATACCAAACCCTAAGGTCTTGACATCATCACAAGGAGGGGTTTTTTGTAAAACCATTGTAAATATCATGTACAAGTGTTTATTTTCCTAGAAAGTCTAGATAGGATAAAATATCTTATAGGTATCAGTAGAGGATGATTCATTTTGCTGAGTCATAGCATGTTAGCGGCTTGAGAATCATTTCGGATCATGACTCCCTATGTGGAGATCAAGCCGTGGTTGGTTTTTTTAAGATAAGGACATTTCATCATGCGTAGTAGTGGCTTGTTTTGATTGCAGTACCACTCAAAGTAGGAGTTAACATTTTAGGTTAAATAGGCAGATTAGAGAAGTAGAGGGGTTTCTTCCTTTCAGTGGGAGGAGTGCAAGTTGCAGAGAAAAGAATAGGCCTACGTTTGGTTCTACTTGTATATATTTTGAGAATACTGAAGGAGAGCCCAACTGTATGAGTTTTCCTTTATTGCTTAATAAAAGGATTAGTCATGTGTTTTGAAGTGTTGTTAGCCTATATGCATGTATGATTTAGACTGTGTGTCTATGTAGAGCCAACTTTGGTGATTCACTGAACATGTGTGTATTTTGTTGAAATCCTATTGATTCAATGTTAAATGGTTGCTTGAATGGTTGAAATAGAGTGTAGATGCATGCATAGGAGTGATAGTATAAAGAATAAGGGATATTGCAGGCTGGATTGATTGTTCCATGATCAATCGATGCAACGCATAGATTCTCTGTTATTAATAAGTTTTACAGAGAATGAAAGGTGGAGATTAAGTCCACAGATCAAGATCTAACGGTCTAGAAGAATCCCACAATGAAAGTTGCGAGAAAGTTAACTGATCTACAAAGATCTGAGAAGTCCGTGTCAAAAAGAAGATTGACGGTCGGAGTGAAGGCCACAAAGATTTGACGGCTAGAAAAATTGCGGGGACGAATTTGCGGGGGAGCAACTTTGGGAAGTTGGCATCCGGCAACCCGATTTTGGGAAGGCCATTTAGGAACGAACGTTTTGGGGAGAAAATTTGAAAAGTTGGCATCCCGCATCCCGCATATCACAATTCGATTTTAGGAAGGCCAATGTGGAATGAAAGTTACGAAGCACAACTTTGGGTATTTTGATATCCCGCATCCCGAAACCCGACAGCGAAAACTCTATTGCGGAAACAGAGTGTGGGAATGACGATTGCAGAGACAGAATTGTGGGGAGGCAATTTTAGAGCAGAATTTGGCTGTCAAGCTAAATTTGGCAGTCCTACTAAGTGTAGGAGACACTAGATCCTGGAGGTGCTAGTTGGGGTTGACTGAGGTCTATCCCCACTTGCACCATTTAATAGAATAGTTCTTTGAGTTATTTTTCTCTATTTAATGAAATATGTTAAAGAATTAAAAAAACTAAATGTTGATGAAGCCCATGTTTCAAAATTTAATGAGAGATGTGTTTGGGGGTGTAGGTTAGGTTTATGTGAAAGCATATGGTACATAGGTAGTGAGAGAGGGGGTTAGTAAGGGTTAGGGGGACTAATGAGAGAGAGAGAGAGAGAGAGAGAGAGAGAGTGAAGGGGGTGTCAGAGGTAGGGTGAAGAATATCAAGATGAGAGAGTGTGAGAGGGGTTTAATAAAGGTTAGGGAGAGGATGAGAGAGAAATAATGATAGGAGGAGTGTTATTCGTAGAGCGAGGAGTAAGTGGGTGTGTGTGATGGAGAGATAGATAAAGAATGTAAGGAGGAGGGGGGTGGGAGGTGATAGGGAGTTGGGGGGTGGGAGAGAGAGAGAGGGGTGGGAGGGCGTTTAGGGGTAAGTGGAGGAGAAAAGGCATGTGCATGAGTGAGAGAGAGAGTGTGTGGGTGATTAGGGGTAGGGGGAGGAGGGTTCAAGGGAAGAGAAAAAGTTAGAGATCATGGTGAGGGGAGGGGATGGAGTGGTTTGGGTAATATTAGAGAAGTTAGAGGGAAATGGGGTTATAACATTGGGGAAAAGACACATATAGAGAGATAGAGAGAAAGATGGAAGGTGGTAAGTGATAGGAGGAGGGGGATTAAGAGGAATGGAGAGAGAGAGAGAGGTTGGGGGTAGTGTGGTAGGCTGAGTGTGTGTGTGTGAGAGAGAAAGAGGGGTGGAAGCATTATTGTGGGTAGGGAGAGTTGCATAGACATTAGTGAGATAGAGCAAGGGGGAACCTATAGTGAGAGTGAGATAGATAAATGGTTGGTAGTTGGGGGTTGGGGGCGAGAGATAGGGGTGGACATTGCGTGTAGGTGTAGGGATAGGGGAGATAGAGACAGAGAGAAAGGGCTACTAATGGTTAGGGGTTATAGGTGAGAGGGTGAGAGAGAGATACAAGAGGGAGTTAAGGTTAGTTGAAGGAGTAGGATGGTGAGAGTGTGAGAGAGGTATTTAGTAAGGGTTAGGTAGAGAGAGAGGGGTGGTAGGGGGCTAATGATAAGGGAAGTAATAGGGGTGAGAGATATAAATATATAGATAGATAATGTAGGGGGTTAAGGGTTTCAGGGGAGAGAGAGGGATAGGTGGTAAGTTCTACGAAAAGACAATAGATTGAGAGACAACATGGTTTAGCAGATTGAGGGTAAGTTAGAGTGTGGT